>LPNX010804349.1:391606-420095 GCA_001517045.1 Pseudotsuga menziesii
TCCAAATAATTGCATTAATACATTCAAACGCTGCACCCACAATTGATGTACCATTTTCGAGGTTTGATCTCTTAGATAATTAAAAACAAATTTAAAAATATTATTTTTATTATTGGAAAAATAGTCGTGCACTAGTCCTATATGTTCTCTATATGTATACCGGTTTTCGTAAGTTTATTCCATCATTTAGACACTCAGACGCTGCACCCACAAAAACATATACCTTATAATTTGTCCCAAAAATAAAAAGTGCCCGTTAAAAAATATCTAACTATATATAGTTAACAACATTTTCAATAGAAAAAAATTATATATTTGGAAAGATCATTCAATTTCCTACATTTCTTGTTTTTTACTGATCACAAGATTCATTGTGTAAGTGTCTCAAAATATCCATGCAAGTTGATGGATGTCTATTTTTTCAGTTTTGTATTGCATCTAACGCGCCAAAAGAGACCCTCAACTTCTTGCACACACCCATGGGAAGAACTAAATGATGAGACGGTCAAGGAAAGGTGTGAAGTCGATGTTTCCCAAGACATGTCAACTCATGAAGAGGTTGGTACGTGCGAACATCAGGAGGGTTTATGAACGACCTCGTGGTGTAAAGGATCTCCTAGAAGCACTGAATTTCGACAGATGTGAATGTATGGGGATAGGAAAAGAGGATTTAAATGTCATTATGGATTGATTGAGTGCATTCATTTTGTTGAGAACGACCATAGGAGAAGTAATGAGTACTTGGGAAGGTGGATTAGTAGACCCGCCTGGGAAGAAATATGGAGGGTACTGCAGAGTGGGGGATTTAAATCAGTGGTGGTACGAAGATAATTATAGATGATTATGGAAACATTATATTTATTCCCTGGAAAGGTGTACGTATTCCTCTTCGATATAATAAGCTTCCTTGCATGCAAACTATGGTTTTTTTGTTAAAAGGAGGGTGCATTATCAAGGTGAGGTTTATCATGGAAGCAGTGGTCGATGATATTGGAGGAGGCATGGCCAAGAGACAAAGGATGGCCAAGGGGAAACCATATGGCGAGGGTCGGTGCATTACCAGGTCCCAGAAATTTGTATTCTGGGAATCCTACTTCTTCAAATTCGGTCTTCCTTCAGAGGTTCATAACGAGTGTTGGGCTCCAAAATTGTTCTTTTTCATGACTTTATTTTTCATTAATTTCATAGCTCATTCACTAGCAATTTAGTACATATACATTTAAAACGATTATTTTTTACAACATTTTATTGGTTATAACTCATAAACATAAAAGAATCCTAATTTATTTTTTTTATGTATTAAATGTAATATTGGACAAATGATACTTGTTTCAGGCTTCTTCTGATACCTAGTTCTACACTAGTTTTGATGCAATTAATTTATTAAAAAAAATCATTTCTCAATTTAATTATATTTGAGCTTGAAAAGAGTTGGTTTCGCCTCATTTTCATCCTTGCAATTTTCACAATATTCATGAAGCTTTGAATTGAAACAATGTTAATAAATCATAAAGTCCAATTGTTAAAGGGGTCAAAACTACAACAATTATCACTAAGGGCCAACTCATTCTCACAATTCCACATATTGTTGAACAATGAATAATATAAAAGGATGCACTTATTAATAAAAATGAATATTATAAGATGATGCACTTTTTAATAAAATGTATATTAAAAAAAAAACAAAATACAAAATCATTAAAGTAACACATAAAAATATGAAATGTCTTCATAATTATTTGTATAAAGACTAAAATGAATAATGAGATAGAAATTTTCCTCTCATGTCTTCACATAATGTTTATATATAAGCATCAATTTTCTTGTTATTTAATGATTTTGCTTCCATGTGACAGATGGATGGGTATGAACGAGCAACTAGAAACTTGGACGCGATTTTCTGTGAGCTTATCATCAACTGGAAATCGCATCCTTCTAACATTAATGGTTAGCACTTATGAAAAATGTGCTAACCATTGATGCACCGGTTTTAGATTTTCTTAAGAAAAATGTGCCCGAACAGATGTGATTTTCCAAAAATTAGAGTTGTGGCCGGTTTCACCAGCATTTTAAGAAACTCTGGTTAAGCTTGGCTTGCAACTTATGTCCAATACACTTTACTACTTGGTTGAGTTAGATTTTGTTTAAGTTTAAATATCATTTTATTTCCAAACTAGGATTTAATTTTAATTGCTTTTATTCCTAGGATTTAATTTTAATTGCTTTTATTCCTTTATGTTTTAAGTAAGTAGGTAAATCTTTCTTTGATATTAATTTGCTCTTGAATCCTTACATTTAATTTGATTTCTAAATAGTTCTAATCACCAACGAAGGAATTAATGACCTAATTCGGTAGATATGGTCACCTTATGGTGGGTTTCCCTCTAATATGATTGGGCTAATTGCAATTATTTTGTGTGTTTGTGGGCATTAAATTAAGCTAGACTAGTTCCTGATCCTGCACATAATGTGCTTGCACCTCTAAGTCTATGGATCCCGATCGATAATTTAATGTTGAATTAACTAGCATATATTTTCAAGGCAACGAGTTAGATGCGGTCGAACTAGAGGTATGGGAAAACTTTGATGAGGAGCAAATGCAGAAAGAGAGCAAGGAGTTAGAAGATTGGGTTATGGACCACAGGATTAATGCATCTCTTCTCCGGATTTATGAGAGGACCATGGCTCTCTATTGGGTGATGAGGAATACCATGGTGCATGTTCTGTGGGAGAGGAAGAAGAAGGAAGAAGGGGATGAGCTTCCTCTCTAGGATTGGAAGGCTCACCACACATAAACCAACAAGCTACACCAGAAGGTCGACGCAATCATGAATGCAATGGGGATTCGTTGCCCGTTGCCTCCCTCTACTCCTGTTGGGGGCTCAAGAGTGGTCTTCCCAGTTGGTTTCCTGATTCTCCGAATTTCCTCTTAGGGTTCTGAGGCTGGGGTAGTTCGAACTTGCTTTGTTCTTATGTTTCTAGTTATACATCTGATTTTGGTTATGTATTGGGTCACCGGTAGAGGTAGGGGTATATTTTTTAGTTTCTAATGTAGTATCAAGTAGTCTACTTTTGTCAAGCATGTTTTTATTTTTTTTCAAGAGACAAGAAGGGCCATGTTGGACTTTTTGTGGGTTTGGGTCATGTATGGGGTTTATGATTAGTAAACCAAGGGTTGTTGGGCTGAATAAAATCTAGTTTACTTATAAAAGAAAAAGGTAGATAATTACTTGGTTTTGTTTAGAATTTTATTTTATACTCAAAAATCTTTAATAGAAGCATTTCTAGATCATCATAGTTATGAAAAGTTGAAAGATTAAGAAAATCAATAATATAACAAATATTTTGTTACAACATAACTTTTTAAATTTAAATGTAATGATATTTTTAATGTATACATCATTTACTTACTAAAATTATCTAGATATATAGACATATACAATATATTTTGAAAAACAAAATATAACTTTTAAAAATATATATATTTTTTAATAATTATTCCAAAATTTTATTTAAAAAATACATTTTAAAAATCATTTTAAAATATTAAAATTCTTACACCACCTTTCAAATATCTTTAAACTATGCCTATTTTCATTACCTTACAAATAAGAAACTCCCCTAGTCTTCAACGAATATTCTTCATTTTAACCCCTTATCTTCCTTCTAAATAAGCAGCCATTTATCTTGTTCTTGAATTTCACTTCATCCAAGTTTCTTGTTACCTGCTTGGCTCACCTGAGCTCTTCCTCCGTCTGCCACGAAAGGTGGGAAGATATGATCCATAGTCCGGGAAGATATGATCCATAGTCCTATCATTTTATGAGTTGGCTGGTCGTCCAAAAGAACATATATCTTTTTCGTTGGTAGTTAACTTTTTTTTCTAACCAGAAATTTCTATATTTGAATTTCGTTTTATTCTTACAGTTTTACATGAACAATTATGGATATATTCAAAATGATGGTATAAAACTTATCAAATGTCCACAAAATTGCAGGTGCTGCTGAATCATGTAACTCAGAGAATATGTTTGAAAAAAAAACTAGAATAAATAATAGTAATGGTTTGGAATCTGAATCTGTATTTTGTAGTTTTTCTGGCTTTGTTTTCTTTAACGTAGGCTGAGGACATGATCTTAGAATCAAAGCTAACTGAATGAATTCAAAGGTTTAGAAAATGGAAATTGATAAAACAATTGCTGTGTACATGATGTTAGAATCAAAATTAACTGTATAAACTCAAGGGTTCAGAAAAAAAAAATTTGACAAAACAATTGCTCTTTACATGGTATTATAATGAAAACTAACTGTATAAATTGCACCAATTTTACAACATGGATATAAATAGGTAGATAAAATTGCTAAAGTTTTTATTTATTTATATATCAATGCATGAACAACATTCGGTATTTATGGTTTTACCCAAACAAAAATAATGGGCATAACTCATTTGAGGCAGTAAAACTCGAACTGTATAACCATCATGCACAGTACACAAATCAGCTCCTATACAGAGAAGATCAGATCAAAATTGGGATAGGATATAAACAGCTTCAACAATGGCAATGACCAGAGTGTTGATGAACTGAGAATCCAAACTGGGTTGGTAATGGAAAATAGGCATTGAACACAGCCCAAGAGTATCAGTGTTTCATGTTGTGAATGGAAGGAGGCGATAGAGCGTCGGAACTGGTAACCCCTGCGTGCAGCAACAATAATTGTTTCCCATCACCATAGCTTAGATCATTAAAACTTAATAAATGGCATTTTGTGAATGTGATTATATCATATTAGCTTACCAGCAGCTGCGTGTTTTACTTGGTGATATTCCTGGCACAGAGCACAACATTCCAATAGGCAATGAACACAGAAATCAGACCTGCTGTTCCCAGGAAGCTTCAACTTCTTTCTGAGTCTTTCCCGGAATCCACAGGAATAACAACAGTGCAGTCCAACTAGTGATAACAAACAATAAATGCCCCCATTCATGAAACATGAAACTGTTGATCCTCAAAAACAAAAAATAACACAGCATCAATCAATCCATTCATATAACCTAACATTATATGTATTTGAAAAGTAAAGACAAAAAATAGCACAGCATCAATCAATCCATTCATAAGAAAAAATAACACAGCATCAATCAATCCATCCATAACAAAGAAATAACACTGCATCAATCAATCCATTCATATGTATTTGAAAAGTAAAAAATTAGAGCAATTAATCTTACACGTGGATCCATCGTTTACAAACTGAGCAACTCTTCCAAATATAATGCATGGTGCAATTGCAGTCATAAAACCTGCAGACTAGAAATGTATCAGTATAATTTGCACTGTCTGAAAGGAATGGAACCCTAGCTAGGGTTAGAGAAATTAGGGTTACATACATGTGTCATGATCTTTATAACAGTCGAAAATCCCAGCCTTCCACGAATGCCAACAGCGTTGAACCGTTAATGGATAGCTGGCGTGCTGGCGATGCAGGGAATAGAACTCTGCACCTCCGGGTTTGTGAAGAGGAGGAGGACAGGACCTTGGAGGCGTGCCCTCTGGTTCAACACTGCGAGGAATATGATCACCTTCTACAGAGAAATCACTGTCACAGCTAAGAGATTCAATCTTCTTCACCTTCTCCATCGTATTGTATGTTATAACCCTAATTTTTTTATTGAATTGGACACTTGCACTGCTCAAGTATTTGAGAAAATAAATAACTAGAGAGTTGATATTCAAGCAACATCGATTTTTCACGGTCATTTCTGTCTCAAAAAGGAGGGACACATGAGAGATTTGAACGCAAGTAGTATCTGAAAGATAGACAGAAACTGAACATCATTCAGCGTTTGTAATGATTATTTAACAGCAGGAGGTTGAGGATGATCTCAACTGAACCGACCCCTTGTCTTGTCTGCTCATGTCTTAGCTGCAATAATTATTTTCATATTCGGTCGGCGGGAGTGGCCCTCACATCGAATCCCGCCGGGAACAACCAGGAAATCAGTGCTTTCCCACTCAACCCAGTACTTTCAGCGTTCAGGTCCTCCACATGATGATTATAAATATTTGACTTGCCAAGTATGATAAAGTTTCAGACAAGAGTTCACGTGTAGCAATCTTCCCTTCCTTACTTGTCATAATTTGTCAGGTTTGATTGATCTTGATTTTTTGAGATATAGTTAAAACTTGAATCATAAGAAAACCCTAACTATCTAAAAAAATTGCTTGATACAACATTTTTTGGGTGTGGGGGACTAAGAATGAGATCTGATTGCTACACATTTAAGTTAGTCGAACAAATTGTCCTTTTGCCAATCAAGAGAACTGTCAAGCTAATTATGAACAAGCCAAAGGTAAATTAGTGGTTTTAATGAAATTGTTGTAGAAACTGTTTTGCTTATAAAACTGTTCAGTGATTTTGATAAAATTTTGGAAATGGCTAAATCCATTAAAGATTGAATATCAGATTCGTGAACACATTCAAGAAAGCACAATTATGAAACCAGTTATCCTACTCGCTTGCCACTTGCTGCTAGAGTGCTTGAGCACCTCCCAGAGGCATCCATATTGACGTCTCAAGGTCGAAACTCAGAGCAGCCGGGACGTCGTCATCAATCCACTGGTACTCCTGTGATGTAATAATTGAAGACGGCGAGCATGAAGAGAATGATGGGAGATCTGAGGCGTGATGAACGCGTGTATCGGAGAACTGTTTATGAGAAGTCATGGTGTGGAATGAATAATAATGGAGAATCGAATGGAGTTGAGTGTGTAGGCGCTGCGTGCGTGCCGAGTGAGATGATGGAATGTTTGAAGATTCTTTCATGGCGTGTGCGCGTGAAATATATATTTAGAACGGGATGGGCTTCGATTGATTTGTGTTGTTGGATCATGGAACTGAAAAGCATGGCAGGTTCAGGGCAGGCATCGGTTGCTGCATCATAACATAATATTGTCGTCCAAGTATTCATGAATCGCATCGTAATGGGGGCGTATGCTTTTATTTTATTCGTCTGTTGTCTGATCATAAATGTACTGATCTTACTAAGTTGGGAGATTACCATATGTAACTGTACTTCAACTGAAAATACACGCGCATTCATTGTTTATTATGATGTCTTATGGTTTTCAAAAACCATTATGTGGAGATCTTGTGGATTCGTTAATAATGTTCCTTTTCACTCAATTGTTTTTACTCGTAGAGTCGTAGCATAGAAATAGAGGATCAAATCTATCCATATGCAAATCTTTTTCAAGTTTTTTCTCTCAAAAACGTTTATACATACACATAGTTATTCAAACGAATGGCTAAAACAACAATCATATTAAGAAATTGAAATTGATTAATATGAGATCAATGCAACGAATGGCTAAAACAACAATCATATTACGAAATTGAAGTTGATAAATATGAGATCAATGCAATGCACATATATAGGAAGGAATTGGATTTCAGAGTCGCATGCCAGACTCAAATGGGGTCGGTTATGTAAGGGGTTTTATGGAGAAAATTGATGGATGATTTCTTTAGGGTTTTTGGTTTTTCTCCTTGATGGCGGCTTCACGGGTTTTTGTTTGGTCCGGTACGCCTAGCTATGGTCCTGGGTCAAAGTGTCTAGTACCAACTAGGATACCAAAGTGGGAAGTTCTTGTCTTTTTTAAAACTTACCAAAGTGGGAAGTTCTTTTAAAAATTTCTATAGCTAGGTTATTTACCGGTTTTTATTTTTTGTTTGGTTTCTCCGATGAGCTCACGCTAGAGTCCTTGTTGCCAGGTACTTCGCCTGTCCCATCAATCTTGAAGACATGTCATGTTTTCTCTCTGTCATTGTGACACGTTGAATGGGCGTGTCTCTTCACGTTCTAAACAAAGGGGTGTTGCAGCTTGTGCAGATAGCCCTTGTAACAACATTGCAAATGTCGCTTTGTCATGCAAAAAAGTGGCCAAGACAGTTAGGGATTCTCGGCAGCTTAGATTCAAAAAGGTGCAGAAGGGCAAGCTGTTGTGCGTTCTTGGCAGGGATGTAGCCATGGATTTGGTTCTGGCTCTCACCTTACGTTCGCTGGTGGGAAATATGGAGTTTGTGAAGATATCCATGACTGAGCTTTTGGAATGGACTCGTGAACAATGGAAACCTTTCATTCAAAACATTCCCAGGGTATTAGCTTTGGTTAATGGGTGATTTATTTTTCATTTCCTATCAGAAGACGATAGGTTGGTAGTGGAGGAGCGTTTTTGGGTGTATGGTAAAGGGTCTCTTGTTTTGTCTCGGTGGAATGTGGGTTTCGACCCACGAACTGCTAAGCTCTCGAAGAGACACCTGTGGGTGGTTTTACATGGCTTCCCTTTATTCTGTTGGAATATAAAGGGTTTTGGAGCAGTGGCTAATTCTATAGGTAAATTTATCCACATTGAAGATTGTCATCTAATGGGTTCTGATAGAAAAGCACCTCAAGTCCTGGTGGAAATGGAAATGGAGAATGGGTTGCCGGGGGAACTGGAAGTGGTATGGGAAGGGGGCACCTTTGTGCAAAAACTGGATTACTGGCGGGTACTGTTTCGATGCCATCGTTGTCGTGGTACGAGTCATTCAAAAGCCTTTTGCTCTTCTCGCTGACTGGAAGAGCCCGTTGCCTCAAAATTTGGAGATTCTAAACTGGAGCTAGATGATGGTCTAAAATTCCCCTTTTCATTAGATCACTCATCGGGTGCATCCTTTGTAGGCAAGTTTGCTAGTACTGTTCATGTCCTAATAAAGTTCTTCTCGTTGTTGAGCTTTTAGGTTTTCTTTTGGTAGAAGGTAATTCTGGTTTGGCTGAGAAAAGGGTGCTTTCTCTGGGGTATGTGGATGGTCCTTCTAAAGTCTTGGTTGAGGAGGATATATGTCATTAGGAAGGAGTCACCTCTATGTTGGATGTCCCTCAGTCTCTTAGTATCTGTCCCCCCTTGGATGGCCCTATCTTCAACATTTCGGATTTTCCCCCTTTATCTAGGGTATCAAACGACCTTCCTCTAATACAGATTTATTCCTCTCTTGTGGAGGATTGTTCTTCTCCTCATCAGCTAGGCACTAAGGCAAGGATCTTTCCTTTGAAAACCTTTGTGATTGTTTCTGAGGGCCCATATATGATTGCTATATATTCCATTAGAAGACCCAATGTTTTTGTCTGTAAATCCAATAAACAAGGAAAAGAAAAAACCAAAGAATCTTCGTCAGTTGAGGATGAGGGTTCTGTTCTTGTGTCAAAACCCTAGGATATCATCATTGTTCAATAAAGGTCTCCCTAGGGAGTTGGATACTTCTCCAGATGCTTCTAACCTGGCTCTTAGAGATTCAGCAACCCTTATTGTTGTTCAGAAATGATATGTGTCTCTTTAAATATTATAGGGCTAGGCAGCGGACCCAAAAGAGCTACCTTGAAGTTGTTTTTAGACAATATGAAACCCTATGTTTTACTTTTACAAGAAACAATGACAAATGTGGGGTCTGCTTGTGATTATTTACTGAAATTGACACTGTCTTCGCGTGTTTCATTCTGGGACTCTAATGGTTTTCCAGGTGGGACACTAGTGGCTTAGAACCCCCTTTTGGAAGACCTTAAGGCCTTTATTATTGATGCTAGTATCATGGTGGAAGGACATTTTCTAGGTTATTCGAAGGTGATCAGGATTCTCAACATCTATGCTCCTTATAGAAGAAGACGGCAGTATTGGGAAAATATTTTTCAGTCTGGTTTATTGGATGATAGATCCCTCATAGTTGATGGAGACTTAAATCTCATGTTATCCATGGGGTACTGGTAAAATTGATGACCCTATATCTGATTATTTTAGGGCTAAAATTGAAGATATGAAGTTGGTGGACATTGTTCCTAAGGTTTTGTGTCCTACCTGGCCAAATGGAAGATGTGGGACTGCAGGTCTAGCTAAAAGACTGGATAGGTTTCTCCAGCTGAGGATCTCTGCGACGACTTTGGAAAGTACAGATCTTGGTCACATTCTTTAGGGGTATCTCATCATAAGGTTGTTTTACTGCAAATTGATTTTGATAAAAGTTTGGTTAAATATCCTTTCAAGTTTAACCCGATTTGGCTCGAGGATCAATAATTCTGCAATTTTGTTAGAGAGCATTGGCAAACTTTATCTCAAGTTCACTATTCTTCAGTGATGTATGGTTTGATTGACAAGTTGAATAAAGTGAAATATGAATTCTAAGTATGGGAGAGGATAAAAAAAGTTGAAGCGATTAAGGAGCTAGAGGAGATCGATTATGAACTACAGTCCCTTAGAAATATTGTTGATGATCTCTTCTTCTCCTTTGATAGGAAAGAGATACTTCGGGACCTGGAAACAAAACGAGGAATCCTTCTAAGGCAAAAAGAAGAGACTTTAAGCCATAAAAGTAGAGCAATTTGGCTCAAGTCAGGTGACAATAATTCAAATAAAATTCAGAACTTTGCTAATCAAAGAAGATTTTCAAACACATTGTGGGAAATATGTACTGTTAAAGGGAATATCTGTCATGAACAAAAATCCATCAGAAGCGTTGTTGTTGATCATTTTAAATATTTGTTCTCTCAACCGAGAGGGCTCAATCTGGTGGACCAAATTAATACAATCCAAAATTTTCCTCATTATTTTGAAGAGGATGATTGTCTCACTATTGGTCGGTGACTATATCTGAGGTTAAAAAAACTTCGAAGATGTTTGTGAAGGACAAGAGTCCAGGCCCTAATGGCTAGACGGTAGAGTTCTATAGTCATTTTTTGTATCTATTTGGGCAAGAAATTACTGAGGCGGTAGAAGAATCTCGATCACAAAGGAAAATCAGTGAGATTTTGAACTCTACATATTTTACTCTCATACCCAGGAAGGACCATCCAAATTCCTTTAATTATTTTCACCCTATATGACTTTGTAACCTCCTTTACAAACTTATATCCAAGATTGTTGCAGAAAGACTGAAGCCATTTTCGGGCAAGTTTATCTCTGAAGAACAATTTGCATTCTTGCCGGATAGACAAATTACTGATGTTGTTGGGGTAGTTCAAGAATGCTTACATTCTGTCAAAGTTCAAAAAAATACTTATGACCGAGTGGATTGTTTTTATCTAAGGTTAATTCTTATCCAAATAGGTTTATCTCTTGACTTGGTTGAGTGGATTATGAGCTGTGTTTCTTCAACCAAATTTGGTGTGCTTATAAATATTGTGCCCTCAGCATATTTCAAAGGTAACAGGGGTATTCGGAAAGGTTGCCTGCTCTCTCCTTATTTTTTTAAGTTAGCCATTAAAGGTCTAAGCCTTCTCATTCATCGGGAAAAGACTCAAAAGAATTTCACAAGTCTTAGGGTCTCTAGGGGGATAGTTGTTACCCATCTTTTGTTTATTGATGATGTTGTTGTTATTGGAGGTGGATCTATTGAATAATGGTAGCACTTACAGTTGCTATTATTGAGTTTCTTTAAAGCTTCGGGTTTAGAGGTAAACGAAACAAAATTATTTTCTCTTACATTCCTGTAAGGATTAGTCTTTGAAAGACTCTTTGCACACTTTATTTCCTTATAATTCTGGTATTATTGAGGAGGGATTCATATATTTGGGATTTCCCTTAAAACCGAATGTTTACGGTCCCAATGATTGGGAATGGCTTTCGAAGAGTGTCATTCGAAAAATCAACAGCTGGTCTTTTCACTATCTTTCTCTAGGTGGAAGGTTAATCTTGGTATCTCCAGTCCTACAAGGTATTCCTGTGTACTGAATGTCTTTATTTTCTATCCCTTCCACGATATTGACAAGGATCAGAGCTAAGATTTTCCATTTTCTATGGGCGGGTAGTTTGGAGTTTGGAAAATTTCATCTGTCATCTTAGGAAAGTTTATCACTTCCTCGAGATCTTGGTGGGTGGGGGATAAAGCATCTAGATTTTTCCAATTCCTCCTTATGTGCCAAATCTCTATGGAGATGTTTATTCAGTTCTTGTCTATGGGGAAAACTTTAAAAAGCAAAATATTTTAAAGGCCTGGACCCTATTTATTGGCTTAAAGATTACACAGTTTTTAAATCTGTTGTTTCAACCATCTAGAACAGTTTGGTAAAAAGTCTCCCAATCATTTCTAAAGACTTGAGATCGCAGGTTGGAAGGGGATTTCAAATTTATCTGGGGATTGACCCAATCTCTGGGTTGGGGGATAAATACTTGCTCTCCCATGATCTAGAGTTGGAACTTGTTAAAAGATTCCCATCGGGTTTCTGGTAATAATATCTGGGTCGGTTCCATGGTTTTGGGGTTGACAGGAAGGCTTGCTAAGGAATGGGACCTGTATATTTCTTTTCTCAATCAAGGGAATATCTCTCTTTCTACAAAATCAAACAAGCTGGTTTGGGAATTCAATGCCAGAGAAGGACAAGTGACTGCTAAATTAGCCTATCGTTCAATTATCATGAATAACAACAATTTCAAGAATGAATGGTGGATGCATTGGTTATGTAAAGGGTATGTCCCTTTAAAAATTAAATTATTCTCCTAGTTGTGTTTAAAACAAGATTTTGACTTGGGAGGTCTTACAGGATAGAGGCTTATATGGCCTAGGAAGATGTTCTTTGTGCCTTATGAAGGTTGATTCGGTTTCCCATCTGTTCGAAGACTGTGCTTTTTTTCTTGACATTTGGTTGTCACTTATGATTTTTTTTAAGATTGAGCATAGCTGGGATGGTGCTTTGGTGAAGTACAAATTGTTGAATTGGTACAAAAGGAAGGATCATTTATGTTATCTCCAATTTTTTTGATGTGGGAGGTATGGAAATCTAGGAATGCTTCCATCTTTTCAAATATTTTGCAGAAGACTGAGGTAATATATCTGAATATTTTAACAAATTTCTTTGAATGGAGTAAAGAGTCTTTTGTTAGAAGGCGAAGATGTTTCTCTTTTCCTTCTCTTTTGCAGGAGCACCCAATAGGTTTCTTTGATGGAGCAGCTTCGAATGGTCCTTGTGGCGTTGGCTTAGTTATAAAGCTAGGTAAAGATAAAGTTATTATGGGCTGGTTAAATGTTGGCTTTGGCATAAATACTCGTGCGAGAGTGGTTGGGTTAAGGAGCTTACTCTTATGTGCTAAATCTTGGGGTTTAAAATATTTACAGGTTTTAGGTGATTCCCAAGTTATCATTAATTGGGCATTGGGTGCGGCCCAAGTGAAGTCCCTGGAACTCAACCACTGGCTAGAAAATACCAAAAGTTTCATGAAAGATTTCTCTTTTTTATCTTTAAATCATGTTTGCATAGAACTAAATGTTGAAGCAGATACTCTCTCTAAGATCGGTTTGGTTTCTATGGATGGAAAACTCCATTTTTCTCCTTTTTATGCAGGATCTTGTCTCAGAACCGAGAACCTGGTTCTTTTCAATAAACTCCTTTGATCTAAGATTGTAATATGTGGGAGGATGTAAGATGTAATTAAATTGTTTTGATGAATTTCTTGTATGTATTGATTTTTTATGAACAGTCGGAATGAATATGATAGGATGGGATGGATGTATCTGTCAGTTTTTTATAGCACAGATCTAGTCTATGAAGATCTCGTTTTGGATATTTGAAATGATTGTAACTCTGGCACAACTTTTCTTTAATACAAAGTTGTTTTCTATTACTGAAAAAAGGGGTTTTCCTTTCAATAGATGTAACTCATAAATTCTTGCACCACCGAGTTTAAAATTTCAGTAAGCCTGCGACGGGTGCTATTACAACATCGTCGTGAGAAGGGGCCATCTGCAAGCGGAATAAGGACATGTGGGAGGGGGCATGTAGGCTTGCAGGTGGCCATTCTCACTTACCGCATCCTCACAGAGCTCACCTCTGGTGATAACCCATTTATGGGATTGTTATTACCTCCTGGTCATCTAGTGGTTAACTGTACAATATCTAAGCAATCCCTTGTGCAAGTTTTCATGGATTTTCAAGCCAATTTAGTCCATCATGAGAAGGATGTTTGCACATTGATGAGGCTTCTATTTGGGAAATACCACAATCGACGTCCTCCTCGATCCATTTTTTATAATCCTATGAAACAATGACATTTCTAGCTTGAGATCTTCCGCACAAAGATATTTTTTTCTTCTCCACTTATGTGGTTTGTGTCCTTTGGTTTAGATCCTAAGCTCCTCGGGATACATGATGGTGTGCACCAAGGTTACCAGGCGTAAGACAGTGAATGGCCCAAGGTGTTCCCATATGTCACGGGCCCTCAAGGACATGGAAAATGTGAAGGGTTTCTTTGAAACCAAAATCAAACAACAATCCAGGGAACACATAGAGCATTTGAAGATGAGGATGCAAAAAGGAAGGTCGCTCCCATAGGCTCAAAAGATGGTGGATGAATTTGGAGGACCCACAGAAGATTATAGCTCTACCAAAACCTTAGAGAGACGTCACACAAGGATTTTAGGCATGTATTGGAACCTGAAATCTCTGTTCAATATGTCTCTAGAGGACTGTATGGATGGTAGACTCTGGGATGAGATGCACGGCACCTCTGTGGCTTCATGACTTGTGAGTTTGGAGGAAGGAATGTGCAAGATTTCTCACAGTGAGGTTAAATTATTGATGAACACATCAATGGAAAGTTGGACGCTCTAACAAGGAACTCATTGGAAAAAAGGTTCAACAATTTGTCTCCTTCTTGTCACTCTTCCACGGAAATGGTGTATCGATGTTATTCAGATGTTGGTCCTCACGATGCCAAGAAGGAAGCCTCGGGTATTGGCCCTTCCTTCATAATTGTTTCTAGTGATTATTAGACCTAGTTCAGTCCCTTTTAGTTTCATGGTTAGTTTGGTGGCTTGTTTGCACAACCTCTATTTTAATTCAGTTGGTCATAACCCCCATCCTATGGGGGAATCCTTTGATAAACTGATATCCAAACTGCTTATGTTTAATTTAGTTACCTATGATTCTTAGACATATTCATTTTTGGGACAGTTATTCTATCTCTGGCATTTGGACAAACCCTACAGTAGACTACTCTGGTCTTGACATGTACAACTCTTTTTTCTAGTTTAATATAAATTTGAACCTTACAAAAAATGACAATTTAGCGAACTAATTGAAAAAGAAAGACAAAGAAATCAAAAGGTTGCGTAAACATAACTAGCATAGATCCAAATCCTAAGCTCTATCAAGCGCCGAGAGGGATCAAATCTTTGGAGGTGCAAACCTCTTCTTAAGTATTTCACTCAACTATCGGATTTGGTGTGATTCAGACCAAAATACATCTTTTTATTTAAGGTCGACATATAATATTTTTATTATTAATATTTAATACTATTTATGGCGAACATATAATATTTTATATTGTTTTTTATTTTGTTAGGAAATAACATTACAACATCTCCCCCATGCATGGTTTTAAAACCATGTGCAAGGCCCTCCTAAAACCATGGTTTGTTTAGGAGGCCTTGCACATGGTCTTAAAACCATTTGCAACGACCTACTAAACCATGTACAATAAAACCATGGGCGGACATATAATATTTTATATTGTTTTTTATTTTGTTAGGAAAGAACATTACAACATCTCCCCCATGCATGGTTTTAAAACCATGTGCAAGGCCCTCCTAAAACCATGGTTTGTTTAGGAGGCCTTGCAAATGGTTTTAAAACCATGTGCAAGGACTCCTAAACAACCCATGGTTTTATTGTACATGGTTTAGGAGGTTTAAACCATTTGCAAGGCCCTCCTAAACCATGTACAATAAAACCATGGGTTGTTTAGGAGTCCTTGCACATGGTTTTAAAACCATGTGCACTACCAACATTTTTTTGTGGATAATTCAATTTGTTTTTATTATTATTTTGTTAAGTAGGAACATTACAACATCTCCCCCATATTCTGTTGTTTTTCTG
Source organism: Pseudotsuga menziesii (assembly GCA_001517045.1). Lineage (NCBI taxonomy): Eukaryota > Viridiplantae > Streptophyta > Pinopsida > Pinales > Pinaceae > Pseudotsuga > Pseudotsuga menziesii. The sequence goes on from LPNX010804349.1 coordinate 407,508, forward strand.
AGGGACATTTTTTTCCGATAATTAAATTTTTTTTTAATTGTTTTGTTAAGTAGGAACATTACAACATCTCCCCCATATTGTGTTGTTTTTCTAAGGGACTTTTTTTTCCGATAATTAAATTTTTTTTGTATTGTTTTGTTAAGTAGGAACATTACTACATCTCCCCCATATTAGCTTGTTTTTGTGGCCGACATTTATTTTGGAGGATAATTAAAAAAAAAAAAAATTATGGCCGACATTTACAAGAGGAACGTTACATAATGTTACAAGATCACCCCCATATTGGTTGTAGAGTGCCTCTCAGCGCAATCAAGAACTTCTTCACAATGTTAAGAGGGTGAAAAGGTGATTAGCAAAGGAAAGTGGGAAAATGACAAGTCAACTAAATAATTGAAAAATAAAGACAAAGAAATCAAAAGGTTGTGTAAACATTTAATCAAGAACTTCTTCGCGGTGTTAAAAGTGTGAAAAGGTGCCTACTAGAGGAATAATCAAAGATCATTAGTGAAGAAATGAGTAAAATTGTCGAAGAAACTGTGAAGAAATCATAAAGAATGATGATGATGACAAAGAAGAATTGTAAGAAAGAATTGAAGAAGGAAGAAATAAATTGATGATCCAAGTGGATACTAGTGCCACCCACTTGTTCCACTAATTCAAAATGGTTCTACATCTTGGCAATTTTTCTTTAGATTTTTCAAGTCTCGAACTTCTGACACATTTTTTGGGCATTTTCCTTGTGTGTTTTGGTAGATGTAGGCCACAAAATATTTTATTCCATGACCTACCAAACTCATAAATCATGAGTTAATATTTGTAAGATACTAAGAAATTCCCTAGATAGAGTTTGCATGTAAAAGTTACACCCCTGGTAGTTTAACATATCAACTAGTCTTGTGAAAGCCCGCACTCCTTTTGCCACATTGTTTCCTAAGTTTACAGTTTTGGATCGTTATGGTTTTTTTATTCTAGGGAACCATATTTTATTGTAAAAAACACTTTTGGCCTCTTTTAATGTCCTCTTGTCAATGAGTATAGCCGACACAACTATTTTCATAGATAAGCTACCACCATTCCAGCCAATTTGTATTGCTTTGCAGTTTATAGTATTTATCCATTTCATATATTAATATAATTTGAGTTTTATTGTACTAGTATACTCTCTGAAATATGTTTTTGTGTGTGTTTCCATTTTATATTTTTTCCTTCATTTTGTTCTCTAAATAATATAGATCATTGGTATAAGAGTAATATGCTCTTTTGTGTTTCTTTGTGCATGTCATTGGCAAGATCAAGTTATCATGAGTTGAGTCTTGAACTAATTGAGCTTGGGGAAAGTTTCTCTCGCCAGCCCAAGTAGTCTCACATGGTAGAAGAAAAGAGAGACGACGAAGTAAAAGATCCTATTAAGTTGTTGCTTGTAACATAGCCAAAACCCTCAATAGACTTTCAAGACATGGGGTATAATTTTTTTTCTTATTAGACATCATTCCAATAACCATTGATGTTAGTCTTAGTAATATTTTCAATCATAATCCTAAAGCATAACAGTTTCATCCATATAAATTATTTGCATCAAATAAACCGTGTAGTAGTTATGTACATGGTGTGCATTAATTATATAAAAGTGAAACATGAATGAATGAACATACATGTAAATAATTGTAATGACCTACCTATAATAAATTTTCATAACCTTGAGGAAAATAATCAACCTACCAAGTATAGTACATTTACTTTCATTATACCTAAACCATCTTTAACTATAAACACTAAGATTACTATAAAGCTTCAACCATCTCAGTGAGTAATCTTCCATTTTCTTACTTGAGTTTTAATCTAATAAGATACAATTAACTTATCATTCCTACATCATGTATTTTATCTTGCAATATCCTCATGATAAAAATGGAGTTATATTTTCCAAAAGTATAACATTAAAAATTTATCCCTATTCACATGTTATAAAAGGGGTTATAACTTGATTTAAGTCCTTTGCATAAAAATATGAGGGTTATCCTTCAAGAACATAATTAATATACATCTCTAAAATTAGATAATAAGCATTACCACCACCCACTCTATATACCATTGACTACTTTATAACATGATATAAGCATTACCACCACCCACTCTATATACCATTGACTACTTTATAACATGAGCCTTTTTGAAGCAACACATGTCTTAATAAACTCATAAATGCCACACAACTTTAATAACACATTGAGCCACCATTGAGCACTATGTAAGACGTCATAATTACCAGATTCTAACCAAGTTCAATAGGTGATATCGCATCGTTAGAAACTATATCATAAAACAAATATTTCTTAACATTCCTATGGAATTAAAAGCAGATATTGATAAACAAACAAAAATAACTTCAAACACTATTGTGCCCAAATTTACAATCATGAAACCAAACATCATATTTATCACGAGATAGAATTAAACCATTTCTTTTATAAAACTTAATCAACAATAAGGACACCATAAGATGAGGAATACTTATCTAAGTAGACTTGACCGACTGAAGGCTTGGCCACAACGTCCCACCCAACCTACTGGCTCTTTGTTTGGCATGTATTCCTACCACCGAGAGGCCACCATTGAGTTGGGCAGGACACTGGGGCTATAGTATCACATATCAAGATCCATCTCACTCTCATATGTCATATTAGACTATGGCTCAAGTATATATAAGTAGATATATATAAACTTACTTGTAAACCAAATATGGCTTATGCCCTTCCCACAATCTTGTTATTGAGCTCACTTATTTAGTTTAATAATTGATGTATATAAAAATAGATTTTATAAAGGAAGGAAGGTCAATACCAAGGATATTCCCTCCTAGCTTGTTCAATCATAAATGAGGTGTATGAATTACAAATTAAGACAATGCATTTGTTAGCTCGCCCCGTGCAAAATGCATCGACGCTAAATTCTCAAAACTTATTATAGTATAAAACACCAATTGAAGAGTCTATGGTTATTCCCTCACGGACTCTTCACATAGCAACTATCTGTAAAACTATTTGGACCATAGTTACATCCTTCTTGGTATTTTCAAGTATCTCTATATATATATAATATGTTTGGTATCATAGGGATAAGCAAAGGATTAAAACCACAAGTGCGCCTTCCCTTGGCATCACCTCAGACCTTACCACAATCATAATAAAAATTGAAGAGCAATTCTCTTCAACCAAATGTTGTGACATGATAACAATTTAGTAAAAGTAATCAATAATTATAAATAGAGTTGGGTAGTTTCCCCCTCTCTTGAGAGCTTCACACTCCCCTTTTGATCACAACACAATATAAAATAATCGTAAACAAGTATAGGCCTACGCACTTCTAAAAACTTCATGTTTTGAGCTAAGATAAGAACAATGTACATAGTTAATAAGTTTACAGACAACTATGGTCCTGCTCGTTCTAACTAAACACTCACAATTTCAGTTTTTAGCAAATAAAACTTGAAAATAATTATTGGGCATGTGCCCTCTAAATCAAAACTCTTAATTTCAATTGTAATCACCACATAAGTCAAAGACTCAAACCAAGCCCAAGAGAAGGACTTAGCTTTCTTTAACTCTGCAATAAATAATACCTCTGCCATCGGGATCCTTGGGTTGCTCTCTCTCCCTCCTGTAACAATCTAAAACAACTTACCCATGTTCCACAAAACCCCAACATGCGTCCTATTAATCAAAGCAAGTTGTTTTATGAAGGGAACCTACTTTTCCTCAAAGGAATTTCGTTTTTTTTCCTTTTCAAGAAATCCTATATAAATGATGATTTTTAAAGTATAACAACATTTATGCTTTTACTAAAATGGCTTACCAAAAGAAATTCTAAAATGAATTATTAAAGCATATACTCTTTTTTTGTTTCTAAAGATTTAAAAGGATTGTATGGTTAAATCTTATCCTCTTTTCCTCTAAAGCATATAACCCTTTTTAGGATATTTAGATTTTCTTAGCTTTGTTGACCTTTTAAATTATCCTTTTGGATTTTAAAGCACATCCTAATATTATTTAGTACATAATTTAAAAAATAATATTTTCTTTCATTTTCCATTTTGTTTATTTAATATATATATATATATATATATATATATATATATATATATATATATGATAAAATCATTATATATATATATATATATATAATTTATTTTATTTTATGTTCCATATATGTATTTATGTGTATATATATGTAATAGGACAACTTCCATACATAATTAATTAAGGTAGTTGTTAGTGGCCTATTAGCTATATAATAAAATATTTATAATATATCCACTATTAAACTAATAGTGATATTTAGCTTCTTTTTTCTGAGGAACTTAAACACAATTCCTCACATCCTTGATAGACACCAAGATATCGTTGGCATCTAGATTGACTACTTCATTTCTCTTGATAGCATGTAATATTAGTTAGCCTTATGCTAATCATTAGGTCATATGAGCTTGTTACTACCCTACAGCAACTAGTACTATTCTTCGATGTCCCCACCTAGGACTAACCGTTAACATAACTTATACGACACTTATAAACTTAAGTGCCCCTCTAGTGAACATCACAATTCACTTCTTTTTAAGTGCATGTGTTGATGTATTTGTAACTTCGGAATGTATTCACTTGTATATCTAATGTATTGTACCCCAATGTTTATTCCGGGAAGTGTCTGTAATGTATTTGAGTCATGTCATGCCCCTATGTTCCTATCGGGAGATTCAATAATGTAAACAAGTCATGTAAATTCATTGTGGGTAACCCTCCTATTGATCAAGGGTTAAATTCCCCGCAGTTGTGGGGCCCTAGGGTTATTAGACTCTCCTAGAGAAATCAGCCCTATTGAGTTATTGTCAAGTCGGGAATTAGTATAAATAGAGAGTGAGTCTCTATATTTAACACACATTCACTCACACTTAGTTGTAGTGCATAACTGAGAGAGAAGAAGTTGTTGGGACAAGAGAGAGAGACTACTACTATCGGGAGATCATCTTACTGTTTTGGGGTTTTTCTTTTGGTGTTGATTCTATCTCTAAAGAAGTTGCGGCATTTTCTCCTTTATGGTTTCCCCGAAGAAAAAAATTTTGTTCATTGTCTCTTATGTTTGATTGTTGTGCGTGTTATTCTCTCAGTTAAAGATCCTAAGATAATGCTAGCTTGAATGATAAAAAAAACTAACATGGTATCAGAGCTAACCTAAGAAGAAGACACTGTGCAGCTGCGAAAACTAGGGCTTCCTACTTTTTGGATCTCTCTCCACAGATTTTCAGCAAAAGAATGTTGGGCTGACTCTCCTCTCCAGGGTGCGTCTTTCTGCCGAAGCAGAATCTGATTCTGAGCATTTTCAGTTTTTGACCCGACACTACTGCCGAAAATTAGGGCTTTCCACAGAAGTGGAATTTTTGAGTGAGCCCGGGCCTGGATTGATCTCCTCCCCAAAATCGAAGTTTAGAGATCAAGATCAAAGTTTTTGGTTAGACAGAACTCTGGGAAAGTCAAACCCTAATCTGCTCCTGAACCAACTCTGCAGAAATTCAGCTCCAGATCCAGTTCGGACATCTTAACCTTGTAAGATCTAAATCTTTTGTATTTCCATTTGAGGTTCTCTGTTAAGATGTCTCATCATACCAAGCTTGATAAAAAGCTTGAGGGAGATGATAACTTCTGAGCCTGGAAGTATAGGATCCCCCTGGTCCTGGAAGAAAATGAGTTGGACTCCTACATCAATGAGGAGGTTCCAGTTCTAGAGGGAGATGAGGCTAAGGCCTTTTACACAAGAAGAAATTGGTCATGGCTAAGAGGATTATTGCTAATTCAATCAAGGATCACCTCATACCACAGGTGTCCTCCCTAAAGACACCTAAAGCTATGTTTGATGCCCTGGCCAAACTGTTTGAAGGAAAGAACATAAACCGAAAGATGACTCTGAAAAACCAACTGAAGAATGTAAAGATCTAGAATGCGGAGACCATCCAGTCTTACTTTACAAGGGTCTCTCAGATCAAGGAACAGCTAGAAGCAGTAGATGAAGATGTAGAGAATGCAGAAATTGTGATGACCACCCTGAATGGTCTTCCTAGGGCATGGGGTTTTTTCATTCAAGGAATATGTGCCAGGAAGAAGCTAATCAAATGTAGCAGACTATGGGAGGAATACTCACAAGAAGAAGCTCAAATAGTAGCTCGAGAAGAAAATATGGGAAATGAAGATCAAGCTCTCACAGTCCATACCAAGAAAACCAGAAGGGACCATCATCACTCCAAAGGTAAGCATTCACACTCTAGAAGAGACCTATCTATTATTAGATGTTACACATGTGATCAGAAAGGACGCATATCCAGATACTATCCTAAAAACAAAGGGAGCTCTCACAAGAAAAAGGGAAACAAGAAAATACATCATGCTCACACTACAGAAGATGATGAACCTCCCAAGAAGAGAGCCAAACAAGAAAGTGATGACTCTTCAAGTGATGAAGAATATGTTCTGATCTCTGCCCTCACGGGAACTGTATCACGTGGAAGCAATGATTGTCTTATAGATAGTGGTGCTTCCAAACACATGACGGGATTTAAGGAATCATTTATGAAACTATCAGAACATGAATCACCCCACAAGGTGAAACTTGGGGATGACTACCAGTATCCAATAAAAAGTAGTGGTGAATCCTCCTACAATCTAGACTATGGAAAGTCTATGAAAATGAAGGATGTCCTCTTTGTACCAGGACTAAAGAAGAACCTTCTCTCCATCTCTGCACTAGATGCAAAAGGCATGAGGGTTGCATTTGTAGATGGCCAAGTCCTCATGTGGCCAAAAGGAAAGACTATTGACGATGCAATAGTAATTGGAGAGTAGGAAGGAGGACTATACAAATTAAAAGGCCAACCAGAACAAGCTTTGGTTCATTACTCAGTAGAACCAAATGAAATTTGGCATAGAAGGCTTGCACATGTACATACAGAGCACTACCACTTGCAAGCAAAGCAGTTGTAGGTCTTCCAGAAATGTAGACAAAACATGAAGGTGTATGCAAAGGATGTGCGAAAGGAAAGAATACGAAGAAGACATTTCCAAGTAGTGAGAGCAAGGCAAAAGGAATCTTGGAGATCCTCCACTTCGATGTATACGGTCCAATGTCATCCAGCTCTCTAAGCGAGTATGTATATTATGTTTCTTTCATTGATGATTTTTCTAGGAAGACATGGATGTACTTCATGAAGAACAAAGACGAAGTATTCAACAAGTTCAAGGAATTCAAAACCTTGATCGAAAACTACACAGAAAAGAAGATCAAGAGTTTTCGATCAGACAATGGCGGAGAATTCACATCAAATAAATTCAAGGAATTATGCAAAGACTCGGGGATTAAGAGGGAGTTAACCACTCAATATAATCCACAACATAATGGGGTTGCAGAAAGGAAGAATAGAACGATCATGGAAGCTGCAAGGGCAATGCTTCATGATCAAGATCTTCCCATGCATCTATGGGCAGAAGCTGCTAGAACAACTGTGTATGTACAGAATCGTACTCCACACAGAGTACTCGAGAACAAGACACCTAAAGAATTATTTTTCGTCAAGAAACCAGAATTCAGTCATCTCAGAATATTTGGTTGTCCATTGTACATACACATTCCAAAAGAAAAGAGGACAAAGTTAGATCCTTCAGGAAAGAAGGGTATATTTGTGGGATACTCTGAAAGCTCGAAGGCTTACAAAATATACTTTCCAGGATTCAAGAAGATCGATATCAGCGAGGACGTAATCTTTGATGAAGACTCATCTTACAACAAATCCAGAAAGAGATATGTTGCGGAATCTGAAGAAACGGAAGTACCTAGAATTCATGACATAACCATGAACGAAGCAATTCCAAAAGAAGATCAAGAAGTAGAAGAAACTCAAGAACCTATAGATCCACCTTAGGAAAAGAATCCTCACAAGAGGAAACATGCTTGGGTACGAGAATCTATCCAAGGTGCAGAAATATATGGGACTCCAAAAGAAACACACAGAGAAAGGAAAAGAACCAAGTCATGTTCCAGTTATGTAGCCTTATTATGTGATTTCATTGATAAAGAACCTTCCAACTATGAAGAAGCGATAGAAAAGAAAGAATGGAAGGATGCTATGATCGAAGAGTATCAATCGATCATGAACAATGATGTTTGGGATGTTGTCCCAAGACCTGAGGGGAATTCTGTTGTGAATTCCAAATGGATCTATAAGATCAAGCATGTTGCAGATGGTATCATAGAGAAATATAAAGCAAGATTTGTGGCTCGTGGTTTCTCCTAGAAAGAAGGAATAGATTATGAAGAAACGTTTGCTCCTGTAGCCAGATATACTTCCATCAGATCAGTACTTGCTTTAGCTGCAGTAATGAAGTGGAAAGTACACCAGATGGATGTTAAGACAGCTTTCTTGAATGGTGTAGTAGAAGAGGAAGTATATGTGGAACAGCCACTCGACTTTGAGACACATGACAAAGAGACTCATGTGTGTAAATTAAAGAAATCCCTGTACGGTGTGAAACAGGAACCAAGGACATGGTACGGCAGAATTGACAGTTTCCTATCCAGTTTGGGCTTTACCAAGAGTAAAGCAGATTCCAACCTTTACTACAAGGTTGAAGAAGGGAAACCAGTGATACTCCTACTGTATGTAGATGATCTGTTTGTAAAAGTATGGATGGGTTGATTGCTGATACGAAGAGGAAGATTGTTGCTGAGTTTGAAATGAAAGACTTGGGTATGATGCACTATTTTCTAGGCATGGAGGTGTGGTAGAATACGGATGGAATCTCCCTCGGACAAGGGAAGTATGCAGTAGAGATCCTGAAGAGATTCAGGATGATGGATTGCAAGGCCATGACCACACTTATGGCATCGAACCTGAAGCTATTGAGTGATGCTTCATCCGAGTTGGTTGATGCCACGATGTATCGTCAGATGATTGGGTCCTTGATGTACCTAACGAATACGAGACCAGATATTTGCTTTGTTGTGAACACCTTGAGCCAGTTCCTGACAGATCAGAGACATGTTCACTTGATTGTTGCAAAGAATATTCTAAGGTACCTAAAGGGTACAGTTGATTATGGGCTCAAGTATAAGGCTGATCAAAAGATTAACCTGGAAGGTTATGTTGATTCAGATTGGGTAGGCAGTGCCATCAATAGAAAGAGCACTTTAGGGTGTTGCTTGAGTATGGGATCATGTGTGAATGCTTGGTTTAGCAGGAAACAGTCTTGCATGGCACTGAGTATAGTTGAAGCAGAGTATGTCACAGCCTATTTAGCTAGTTGTGAGGCAGTATGGCTGAGGAAGCTACTTTCTAATTTATTTGATCTCTAGTTGGATGCTACTTGTATATATTGCGACAACCAGAGTTGTGTGAAGTTGTCTAAGAACCCGATGTTCCATGACAAGTCGAAGCATATCGAGATCAAATATCACTATATCAGGGATATGGTGCAGAGAGGAGCAGTGAAGCTCCAGTATGTTGCCATGGACGAACAGATAGCTGATGTATTGACCAAGCCATTAGCCAGAGTGAAGTTTGAATACTTCGGGGAGAAGCTTGGTGTTCTCCAGATCGAGGTTCCTTCCAAGAGGAAGTGATGAGTCCATGAGCCCTTCTCACATGATGAGAGGATTGGTTCCTTCCATGGTCAGATGTAAGTGTTGTGCCCTTTTGACATGGTGAGAGGATTGGTTCCTTCCATGGTCAGATGTAAGTGTTGTGCCCTTCTGACATGGTGAGAGGATTGGTTCCTTCCATGGTCAGATGTAAGTGTTGTGCCCCATCTAACATGGTGAGAGGATTGGTTCCTTCCATGGTCAGATGTAAGAGCTATGACATGATGATAGGATTGGTTCCTTCCATTGTCGGATGTATGTGATGATGCCACATCCAGCATGAAAAAGGGCTGGCGATGTGATGACACATCCAGTATGAAAAAGGACTGGATCTGTATAGATGCCACATCTAGTATGAAAAAGGACTAGCCATGTGATGACACATCCAGTATGAAAAAGGACTGGCTCTGTGTAGATGCCACATCTAGTATTAAAAAGGACTAGCTCTATGATGACACATCCAGTATGAAAAAGGACTGGCTCTGTGTAGATGCCACATCTAGTATGAAAAAGGACTAGCTCTGTGATGACACATCCAGTATGAAAAAGGACCGGCTCTGTGTAGATGCCACATCTAGTATGAAAAAGGACTAGCTCTGTGATGACACATCCAGTATGAAAAAGGACTAGCTCTGTGTAGATGCCACATCTAGTATGAAAAGGGACTAGCTCTGTGATGATACATCCAGTATGAAAAAGGACTGGCTCTGTAGATGTGCATCTAGCATGAAAAAGGGTTGGCTCTGTAGAACTTCCTGTGACGAGAAGAATCGAGAGATAGCACCCGTGATGATGGCCCAGTGATGATCCAGATCCAGTGATGATGATCCAGCAGTGATGATCCAGATCGAGTGATGATCCAGATCAAGATGAAGATGACTTGAAGATGAAGATGACGAGAACTCAATGATGATCCAGACGATACAGAGAAGAATACCCATGCTGATAAATTGTGTTGAGAGAATACCTTCCTAGTTAAGAGGGAGTGTTTATGTATTTGTAACTTCGAAATGTATTCACTTGTATATCTAATGTATTGTACCCCGATGTTTATTCCGAGAAGTGTCTGTAATGTATTTGATTCATTTCATGCCCCGATGTTCCTATCAGGAGATGCAATAATGTAAACAAGTCATGTAAAGTCATTGTGGTTAACCCTCCTATTGATCAAGGGTTAAAGTCCCCGCAGTTGTGGGGCTCTAGGGTTATTAGACTCTCCTAGAGAAGTCGGCCCTAGTGAGTTATTTTCAAGTCAGGAATTAGTATAAATAGAGAGTGAGCCTCTCTATTTAACACACATTCACTCGCACTCAGTTGTAGCGTATAACTGAGAGAGAAGAAGTTGTTGGGACAAGAGATAGAGAGAGAGAGACTACTACTATCGGGAGATCATCTTACTGTTTTGGGATTTTGCTTTTGGTGATGATTCTATCTCTGAGGAAGTTGCAGGGTTTTCTCCTTTATGGTTTCCATGAGGAAAAACTTTGTGTTCATTGTCTCTTATGTTTGATTGTTGTGCTTGTTATTCTCTTAGTTAAAGATCCTAAGATAATGCTAGCTTGAATGATAAAAAACTAACAGCATGTGGCACCAAGATGCCACATCTCATCAAACTCATGGCTTCTCAGTCATTCAACCTCTCCCCCTCGTGGATTTCATGACCCTATCATTTAGTTGTGTCAAGCCTTCAGTCTCCTAAGACTACAAATTCACAATACAACTTAGGAAATCAAAATCGTACTTGCAAATTTTACTGGTGGGGCCTTGGCCTTGAACTCCTTGCCAAGAACTGGTACAATGTTACATTTGCATTTACCAAAGCATAGGGGTAAAAAGAGAGATATTACATTGCTCAAGGAATCCCTTGTGCGATAGAGGAACAAGATGATGGATAATTTCATCCAAATCCTTCGATGACTACCGAAAATGGTGGAGATGCCTGGGCTGGTGCAAGGTAATGTTACCCAATTATGACATGTTAGTTGCAATGGAAACCTGTAAAAAAATAAATATGATCACTAAAAATAAATATTAGAGGTATGTGCACAACTTTGTAGAACATGGTGTAAGAAGATGAAACATGACAATCAAATTACCTTTGAGAATATATAACTTTTTAATTATGGAAAATTATTATAACTCCAAGACTCATGGTGTTCTCCTAAGATTGGTATGATCTTTTTTTTGCTAAAACATAATGCATATGTTAGAGTTAGGCCCTAGGTTTGGTATGCAAACACTAAAATTTCTTGAAAAAAAAATAGAGTTGTAGTTAACATGTAGTTCTCGTGCAACACTATTTTTCCATAATTTTTAATGCAAATTTTATTTTATTTTTTAATTACTAAAGTTAGTGAGGCCTCGAAGATAGAAGGTTGAATGGTAGACCCCACTATGAGGGTCTTAACACAATCAATGAACATTTTCTTTAGTGTGTAGGTCTTTGTCTGCACTTGTGCGGTTTCTTTTTTGTTTTCAAAATTGGTCAACTAATCAAAAGTTACTAAGAAAATAAAAAAGGTATGCTTTTTACAAATTTAACATGTGACCAAACAAAAATAAATATAAAATATAAAACAATACTGTTATATATATATATATATATATATATATATATATATATTGGAAGTTGCACATAAATATCTATAATTTTGTACACTTTTGTTAGCAACAACCCATTCTAGTATATGTAGGTCCAAGGTTGAAAAACATAGAAATGAAAAATGGATGTATTTTGTTAGTTGCAGGCCCAAACCACATGTCACACACACACACACACAAGCCCCATCCCCAATTATCCCTCTCTCTCTATCCCACAACCCCCTCCTCCCCAAACCCTTAACCCCCTTGATATGTTTTCATCTTTCGCAACCCCCCTTCACCCCCCTACCCCTAATCTCTCTCTCTCTCTCT
>LPNX010804349.1:420305-430447 GCA_001517045.1 Pseudotsuga menziesii
TGTGCCCAAATTTACAATCATGAAACGAAACATCATATTTATCACAAGATAGACTTAAACCATTTATTTTATAAAACTTAATCAAGAATTAGTGCATCACAAGATGATGAATACTTATATGAAAGAGTAGACTTGACCGACTAAAGGCGACTGAAGGATTGTCCACAACGTTCCACCCAACCTACTAGCTCTCTACCTGGCATGTATTCCTTCCACCGAGAGGCCACCCCTGAGCTGGAAAGGATTCCACTAGGGATATAGTATCACATATCAAGATCCTTCCCACTCTCATATGTCATATTAGACTATACCTCAGGTATATATAAGCATATATATATATAAACTTACTTGTAAATCAAATCTGGCTTACGCCCTTCCCACAAGCTTTTTGTTGAGTTCACTTATTTAGTTTAACTATTGATGTATATAAAAAAACGTTTTATAAAGGAAGGAAGGCCAATACCAAGGCTACACCCTCCTAGCTTGTTCAATCATAAATTGAGGTGTATGAATTACTCATTAAGACAATGCCTTTGTTAGCTCATCCCATGCATAATGCATCCACGCTAAATTCTCAAAACTTGTTATGATATAAAAACACCAATTGAAGAGTCTAGGGATATGCCCTCACAGACTCTTCATACATAGTAACTATCTGTAAAACTATTTGGACAATAGTTTACATCCTTCTTGGTCTTTTGAAGTATCTATATATATAATATGTTTGGTATCACAAGGATAAGCAGAGGATTAAAACCAGAAGTGTTCCTTCCCTTGGCATCACCTCATACCGTACCACAATCATCATATAAAATTGAAGAGCAATTATCTTCAAAAAAATGTTGTGCCATGGTAACAATTTAGTAAAAGTAATCAACATAGTATTATAATCAATTTTAATAGATTCATGAAACTCATTTCTGACCAGATCTGAGGTCTGTAGGTTGATCGTGCATGCATCCTCTGATGCAACAGCATGGGCCCTCTCTGAACCCTCTATGATCATGAAAGTCTGCTCAATCTTGAACTTTTTGTTTTTCAACGACCTGAGTCAAGGAATTTGAAGGTCGATCGTTTCCTGCATGTTGAGCGTGCATGCAGGGCCCAGCATTGACTCAGAAGCAATCTGCCAGTGATTGGTGCAGCCTCTGTTGCCTTCATTCATCGCATGTTGTGGAGGTCTCGAGATCTGTCTAGAAAACGATGGATCCACCCTCGGCTTTGAGCCCGAAAGAACGTCGAAGACTGTTAGATGAAGCTTTCAAGAATCTGGTGGCTACCACCTCTTCCCCACCTATGCTTGCCCTGAAATCTAGTGATGTGAACTTCATGAAGTGAGTAGTCGCTCCTAGGATCTAGATCACGTCAGCAACTTCAAGACTGAAAGCCCTATATTTGAGTGAGAAAGGGTTGATAGGTCAGTTCATGGGAATTTGGCCTTCGCCAAAGACTATGGAGGTATAGATAAATAAGAACTATATGCCCTTGATAACTGGGGGGCTGCAACACTGCTTCTGCAGAAAGGGATTCTTCTCCTTCTCATTTGAAAGCGAAACTGACAGAGATCTTATCTTCAAGAGCGTCCCTTATTTCATGGGTCCGCATGGTTTATATCTAAACCGATGGAGCCTATCATTTCGACCTAGAAAAGGACGTGCCTTTTGTGGTCCCGATCTGGGTGCATCTCCCACATATGCACCTACACTACTGGAATGATGAAACACTACAAGCAATAGGAAACTCTCTTTGCAACTACATTGACAAAGCGAAACCAAAGGGATCCTTGTTTTCTTACGCAAGGATCTGCGTTGAAGTAGATCTGGAGAAAGGCCTACCATAGGCAGTAAACTTACTCATGAACATATGGGAACACATACAAAAAGTTGACTATGAGAAACTACCATTTAAGTGCGAGAAGTGCCATGAGTATGGACACTTTGTTAAAAACTGTCCTAAGGTGGTTCAAGAAATATTGGGAAAAAACCAAGAGGAATGCTGGTAGCAATCAAAAAGGGAAGAAAATTCCTCCAACATCAAGTGAGGTGCAGCAAATGACCAGTAAGGAAAATCCTGAAGAAGTAGAAAAAATCCCAACCAATAACCAATACGAGGCACTGCTTATGAAAGAAGGTGAAATTCCCCCTTTGGAAATGATAACAGTTGAAGTAGAAGAAGAGGAAGCCCATGCAACCATGAGTGTCCCTCCTATGTCTCCCAGAAACGAAAGAAGTGAAAAGGATTCAGAAGGGTCCACAACACCAAGGGGAACCTAGGAAGAGATGGTTAAAAATAGCAGAGTCACGCCTCAAGGATACTCCTAGAGTGATCGCCTTCACAAGGATCACATGAAACGCAAGAAGTAGCTTCGCAACCAACCACAAGAGTAAGGAAGTCACAAAGATATCTAAGAGAGAAAGAAGCGAAAAGAGAGATGGAGTTAGGGAGGCAAAGAATTCTTGAGGAAACAAAGCTTCTCCATAACACTAAAAATCAAGGAGGGGCAAGAACAGACGGCAGATCCCGAGCAGGATCTCAAGCAAGTAAGAAATGTTGAAAACCGTCTCTTGGAACTGCAGGGGTCTGGGAGGCTTAAACAAAGTAGAAGCAATAAAGGAGATAATCAAATCTGAGAAGCCAGACATACTGCTGCTCCAAGAGATGAAAATGTCATACATGGAGGCCATGGCACTTTCATGTCGCTTCTAGAAAAATAGCAAAGGTAAATCCATAAGTTCTAAAGGAGCATCTGGGGGAATAGCCACCATTTTCTCAGGTAAATTCTTGGTCAACTCAATTAGGGAAAGCCATCATTGGCTCTTGATAGAAATTCAGGAAAAGGAGGACCCAACCCCGATATACATCTGTAATGTATACGGGCCAACACACTAGAGGGACAAGACAACATTCTGGGAATATCTTAACAATATCAAGGAGGAGATACGTGGGAAAGATCTAATCATCACCGAGGACTTCAACACCACTATGTCACAGTGTGAGAAGCAAGGAGGCACAAAGGTCAGGGACCCCTTCGGTAAGAAGATGGAGGAATTGATGGCAGATCTGGATCTGTTGGACATCCCACTGAGGAACGGGAAGTACACATGGAGCAATAGAAGAATTGGAATTGGATATGTTGCGGCTAGGCTGGATAGATTTCTTGTAAGCTCCACTTTCTTGCAGAAATATATCCTCCCTACCTCTCTTACTCTCCCTTCAGCAGTTTCATATCACAAACCATTAGCTCTGATTTTATCCCTGTCAGTCAATATCGGGACCATCCCCTTTAGATTCAACCCAATCTGGTTGCATGATGTCAAAGTTATGGATTTAATCCAAAGGGAGTGGAACACCCAACACCTCAAGTCCCCCAGTTACATTTGGGAATCCAAGCTTAGAACAGTGGAAGTTGCCTTAAAGAAATGGGTGTAGGAAGACTTTGAGGAACCAAACAAACAAAAAATCAATTTACAAAGGGATTTAGCAGCTTTGCAAAGCAGAATGGAAGTAGAAGAGGTTCCTACAAAGATTCTGAGGCAAGAGAAAGAGCTAAATATGAGAATTCTAAATGATGCAAGGAAAATAGAAGAGGGATGGAGAATCAAATCCAGGAAGACCTGGTTGAAGGGTGGAGACAGCAACACTGATTATTTTCACAAACAAACTAAGGTGCAACAAAGTTACAATTCCATCAAGGAGATGAAGGATAATCAGGGAAATAGGATAACAGGGCAAGAAGATCATAAGGATCACGCCTTCAGAAATTTTCAAGAGTTATATGCAAACATGGGTGAGACAGATCTGGAAGCTCAAATGGATTTACTCCATGGTATTCCATCGCTCATTATAGATGCAGAAAGCAGGGAGATAGCAAATCCCATCATGGAATACGAGATAAGAAGTGCAATATGGTCACTCCATGCTGATAAAGCACCGGGGCCAGATGGTTTCACTATTAATTTTTATAGAACAACTTGGGATATAATAAAAGAATATCTGGAAAAAAAATGCTAAACTGGACAAGGAAAAAAGACAATATTGGTGAGGCAACGAACTCATCTTTCCTGTCCTTGATACCTAAGGAAAAGAATCCTTCAATGCTTGATAGATTCAGACCAATCTCTTTATGCAACACTTCTTACAAAATTCCGTAAAAAAATTTGGCCATGAGAATGAAAAATATCATGGGCTGCCTCATTTCGAAATCACGAGTTTTTGTAGCAGGGTGCCAGATCCCGGACAACATCATCATCGTTCAGGAATCAATACACTCCAGCATGGAAAGGAAGCAACAAGGTATGGCCATTAAACTAGATATGGCAAATGCATTTGATAGGGTAAATCATTTTTTTCTATTTGAAGTCATGTCTAAGTTTGGATTTTCCAAAAGATTTTTAAGGTGGGTTAAAGCCTGTATAAGAAGGCCCTGGATCGCACCATTAGTAAATTACAGACCTTCCAAATTCTTTCAGGCAACCAAGGGGCTCCGGCAAGGCTGTCCGATGTCCCCTTTTCTCTATCTCTTGGTGGCTGAAGCTATGAGCAGAGAGCTACAGCTTTTGCAGGAGTCTGGAGATCTGAGAGGCTTGAAGATAGCTAGACATGTGAAAGCTTCCAACGATGCGTAGTTTGCTGATGACACCATCCTGCTCAGAGGTGCATCTAACACAATTGCATAGAGATTCAATTCAGTCATGTCCACCTTCCTCAAAGCAACGGATCTCAAAATAAATTCAACCAAATCCAAACTTTACGGTTGGAATTGTCCCTCGGGAACGCTAGCAACGATAGCAAGAAACCTTCTCTTCGAAGGAAATGCAACTTGGAATTCCTTCAATTACCTTGGGGTCCCAATCTTCAAAGGGAAAAAAAGGGCGGCTGACTGGCAAGGGATGATATATAAGATCAAGAACAAAATCAACTCTTGGGGGACAAGGTGGCTTAATCAGGCTGGAAATATCACCCTTATCAATTCCATCCTCTATGCCTATCCCATTTACTCGTGCTCGATCTCTCTTGCTCCAAAAAAAATTATGAAATACTTTGCAAGAGAAATCAGAAGCTTTTTGTGGCAAGGAGGCAAATCAGACAGCACTAAAAAATTTCATTTGGTGAATTGGAAGATTGTCTGCAAACCAAAAGTCCATGGAGGCGCTGAAGTAAGAGACCCAAGATAAATGAACTTAGCTCTCGGAGCTAAAATTCTCTAGAGAATCGTGACTGGAAAAGGAGCATGGTGGAAAGAAATATTACAAAAAAAATATGTGTTGGGCAACAGAAAGAGATACTTGGATAACATTTGCATGAATGGGAGAGGCTCGCCGATATGGGAGTTGTGTAAAAATGTTGCATACATCGTAATAGGGGAATTGAAATGGAGTCCTGGCAACGGCAAGGCAATCAAAATCTGGACAGACCATTGCGCATCAATCTCACCAGTTGTATTAACACAGGTGTTTCCATATTTAAGGCAGAAATTGGAAGGCATGAATATCCACACGTTGTACGATCTATCTGTCTAGGTGAGTAATGGGAGGTGGATTGGGTGGCTCGATCTGGAGGTCGTCCATCTCAACGCCAAATTCCTTGCTCTCATCGCGGTGATGCCAACACCAGTTCATCGCACACTCAAGGATGAAAGATGTTGGAGAAATCATAATGTTATTCAGTGAAGGCAGGTTACAGAGCAGTAGATGTGGACTACAGCAGAAACAACAATAACAGGAAATGGAAGAAGACTTGGAGTAAGGACGGTCTTCCCAAAATCAATGTGTTCTTCTGGATACTCAGCCATCGCGCAACTTTAACAGCATACAATCTAAGAAAAAGAGGAATGGAAGGCCCGTTGAGATGCATTCTCTGCAAGGAGCCTGAGGATTCTCTAGAACACCTCTTTTTAGAGTGCAAATTCTCCAGGGAGGTGTGGCATCAAGCCTACAAGGATCTGCAATTCAAATTGACACTGCCAACGAATTGGGATGATCTTTTTGCTTGCTCGAAGGATTACTATCAAGGATCACTCCTCAACAAACCAGATTTTGCGAGGGCATTGGAAGCTCTTCCTAGATATATATGCTGGAAGATCTAGACAACGAGAAATAAGGAGATATTTGAGGGGGGAAATAATAGCTCGGGAAAAGTTGCGGCAGCTGCAAAAGTGCTCTGGCTAGAAGTCTTATGCATGAAGGGAATGAACAACATCAGCAAGGAAGCACTGACTATAGAAGAAAGAGATTGGGTCTCAGAAATGCTAGTTCTCCTGCCACATATGCCTTAGTTTCAACCTTAAAATAACCCAATCTTGCAATCTTAGCAAATAAGAATGAATTCGGAAGAATTCAAATGCTGGTGGAAGAAATTAGGCTGCAACTCTTTATTCTTTGATGGTGCCTCAAAAGGAAATCCAAGGATGGCAGGAGCGAGTGGAGTCTATTTCAATTCTGAAGGAATCGAGTTGAAAGAGTATGCATGGAAAATCGACAAGAAGACTAACAATGGGGCGGAATGGCTAGCTTTAATAAAAGGACTGGTGCTGGCAAGGAAAGAAGGCATTGAGAAATTGGCGGTTTTTTGAGACTCGTGCATGGTTATTGGAGAGGCAACGAAACTAGTAAGGAATAGGAAGAGCCCAATAACCAAGATAGATCATCTTTTAGAATGCATGGCAAATGAATATAAAGCCATCAACTTCCTTCACATATTGAGAGAAAATAACATACATGTTGATAGTATGGCCAATAAGGGAGTGGATCTAGAGTGCGGAAGCCTGTTATGTGATCAGCAGGACTAAGAGAAACTGGATTCCTTTATAGTGAACTATTCCTTCACATTCTTTGAATGCTCTGTTTTTGTATCCTTCTGCTTGGGCAGTTTATAAAGAGATTCAACACTCGTAGAATAGGAAATGGGGACGAAAAAAATAGATTGGAAAAAGAAGCACAAGGTGGCACGGACTTGATCTTCCTCTGGGAGAAGTCAGTGTCCAGGTTTTTGTAATATTTAGTTACTCGTTTTTTTATAAAAATTTCCTAAACCATTTATGTTAAAAAAATGTAAAAGTAATCAACAATTATAAATAAAGTTGGGTAGTTTCCTCCTCTTTTGAAAGTTTCACGCTCCTCTCTTGATCACGACATAATATAAAATAATCGTAGACAAGTATGGACCTGTGCACTCCTAAAAACTTCATGTTTTAAGCTAAAATAACAACAATATACATAGTTAATATATTTTGCAAACAATTATGGTCCTACACCCTCTAACTCAACACTCACAATTTCAATTTTGAGAAAATAAAACTTGAAAATAATTACTAAGCATGTGGCATCTAAATCAAAACTCTCGATTTCAATTTTGATCACATAATTCAATGACTCAAACCAAGCCCAAGAGAAAGACTTAGATTTCTTCAACTCTACAATAAATAATACCTCTACCGGGATCCCTAGGGATCCCTGGGTTGCTCCCTCTCCATCCTATAACAATCTAAAACAACTTACCCATGTTCCACAAACCCCAACATGCGTCCTATTAATCGAAGCAAGTTGTTTTATGAAGGGAAACTACTTTCCCTCGAAGGAATTTCTTTTTAGATTGACCTATTTAACCGACCATTTGCACCGATCGGACGATCGGCAACGTCGGATGTGACCGCTCATGCGAGCCAGATAGTCCGATCGGTGCAAATGGTCGGTTAAGTAGTTTACTCCTTTCTTTTTTTTCCTTTTCAAAAAATCCTATTTAAATTATTGTTTTTAAAGCATAACAACATTTATGATTTTACTAAAACGACATGCCAAAAAGATATTTAAAATGAATTATTAAAGCATATACTCTCTCTTTCTCTTTTTCCCAAAGGTTTAAAAGGATTTTAGGGTTAAAGCTTATCCTCTTTTGCTTTAAAGCATATAGCTCTTTTTAGGATATTTAGATTTTCTTAGCCTTTTGGAGCTTTAAAATCATTCTTTTGGATTTTAAAGCACATCCTTATATTATTTAGTACATAATTTAAATAATAATCTCTCTTTTATTTTTCCACTTTATTTATTTAATTCATATATATATATAATAAAATCATAATATATATATTCTTATACCTATAATTTAATTTATTTAATGTTTTATATATGCATTTTTGTGTATATATATGTGTAATAGAACAACTTCCATACATAATTAATTAAGCAAGTTGTTATAAGTATATTCGCCATATAATAAAATATTTTATTGTGTATTCATTATTAAACTAATAGTGATATTTAGCTTCTTTTTTCTTAGGAACTTAACCACAATTCTTGGCATCCTTGATAGCATTTATTACTAGTTAGCCGTATGTTAATTGTTAGGTCATATAAGCTTGTTACTGCCCTATGGCGACTAGTACTATTCTTCGGTATCCCCACCTAGGACTAACTATTAACGTAACTTATACAACACTTATAAACTTAAGTGTCCCTCTAGCGAACATCACAGTTCACTTCTTGATAAGTGCATGTGGCACCAAGATGACACATGTCATCAAATTCATGGATACTCATCCATTCAACCTCTCTCCTTGGTGGATATCATGAACCTATCATTTAGTTTTGTCAAGCCTTCAATCTCCTAAGTCTACAAATTCACAATACAACTTAGGAAATCAAAATCGTACTTACAAAGTTTACTAGCGGAGCCTTGGCATTGAGCTCCTCGCCAGGAACTTGAACAATGTTACATTTGCATTTACCAAAGCGTAGGGGTAAAATGAGGGATATTACATTGCTCAAGGAATCCCTTGTGCGATAATGAAACAAGATGATGGATAATTTCACCCAAATCCTTTGATGACTACCGAAAATGGTGGAGACGCCTGGGCTAGTGCAAGGTAATGTTACCCAATTATGACATGTTAGTTGCAATGGAAACTTGTAAAAACAAAAATATGATCACTAAAAATAAATATTAGAGGTATATGCACAAGTTTTTAAAACATGGTGTAAGAAGATGAAATGTGACAATCGAATTACCTTTGAGAATATATAACTTTAATTTATGGAAAATTATTACAACTCCAAGAAAGTGGTGTTCTCCTAAGATTGATATGATCTTTTTTTTGCTAAAACATAATGCATATGATCACGTTAGGCCCTGGGTTTGGTATGCAAACACGAAAATTTCTTGAAAAAAAATTCAGAGTTGTAGTTAACATGTAATTCCCGTGCAACACTATTTTCCATAATTTTTAATGAACAAAATATTTTATTTTTTAATTACTAAAGTTAGTGAGGCCTCAAAATTAGAAGGTTGAGTGATAGGTCCCACTATGAGGGTCATAACACAATCAATGAACCTTTTCTTTAATGTGTAGGTCTTCGTCTGCACTTGTGTTGTTTCTTTTTTGTTTTCAAAATAGGTCAATTAATCAAAAGTTACTAAGAAAATTATAAAAAAAAGTATATTTTTTACAAATTTAACATGTGACCAAACAAAAATAAATATAAATATAAAACAATATTGTTATATATATATATGGGAAGCTTCACATAAATCTCTATAAGTCTGTGCAATTTTGTTAGCAACAAACCATTCTAGCATATGTAGGTCTGAGGTTGAAAAACACAGAAATGAAAAAGTGGATGTATTTCTTTATTTGCAGGCCCAAACCACAAGTTTGGAAATCCAAACATAAAACCAAAGCGGACAACTCATCCACCGCATAGATGGAAAATTCATCTGCGCCTAACTTTTTTTCAAATTAAAAATGTG
Source organism: Pseudotsuga menziesii (assembly GCA_001517045.1). NCBI lineage: Eukaryota > Viridiplantae > Streptophyta > Pinopsida > Pinales > Pinaceae > Pseudotsuga > Pseudotsuga menziesii. The sequence continues at coordinate 430,047 of LPNX010804349.1, forward strand.
TGCACATTATTAAAATGTGCGCGCTAATAACGTGTGCATATTATTAACATGTGTGTGTTACTTTTACCACCTTATTTCTCTCTCTCTCCCCCCATTTTTCCTAACCCCTCACTCTCTATCCTTCTCTCTATATAAGCCATGTCCTCCTCTTCCTGACCACTAACTACCCCATCTATCCCTATGTCTCTCTCTTCCCTCATCCCCCTACCCCTAACCCCGTCCCATCTCTCTATATCTCTCCTCTCCTCACCGCACCCCTAACCCCCACCTCAATATCTCTCCCATACTCCCCTACCCCTAACCCCATCCCCTCTCTCTCTATCTCTCCTCTCCCTACCGATAACCCCCACCTCTCTCTCTCTCTATACACACACACACACACACACACACACACACACACA
>LPNX010804349.1:430531-513363 GCA_001517045.1 Pseudotsuga menziesii
CTCCAACCCCAACTCCTCACCCTCCTACCCCTACCTCCCACTATATATATATATATCGCTCTTCCCCCTACTCCCCCTACCCTTAACCACCCCTTCACTCTCTCTCTCTCACCTACTCCTACCACTAACCACTCTCTCTCTCTCTCTAGATATATATATAAACCCCTAACTTCTCTCTCTCTCTCTCTCTCTCCCCTACCACTTACCACCTCCCCATCCCTCTCTCTCTATATACCATCTCCCCTCTACCCTTAATCACCCACTCTCTCTCTCTCTCTCTCTCTCTCTCTCTCTCTCTCTCTCAACCCCTAACCCACAATATCTCTCCCACCTCCCCCACAAACGCCTACCTGGTCATCAGCCCCATCACACACGTACATTATGACCACACTTCATTTCCACCCTTTAGACCTTAGTAAACCCCGAAAAACAAACTCATACTCCAAAAAGGGTCAATTTACTAATTATGTTGCTAAATAGCTTAAAAATAAATTAGCAACTTGTTTCCCTGACTTGTTGTTTGAATTTTATCCTTTTTCACACTCAACAAAAAAAGGAAACTTGGTGTAATCCTTCTGACAAGCTCAAATTGGAAAGAATAATCACAAAGGGAAAAATAAGGCAAAAACCAAAAATACAGGATAAAAAAAAAGTAAAAGCCAAAAAACAAATAGGAAAGCATTTCCTCATCCTCAAGCTATTTGTTGTGCCTATAAATAAATGACCAAGGCCCCTCATTTGAAACCAACACTATTCATCGCTCAAGCCATTACTCTGCGAAAATCTCCCTAAGACCATAATTATGTTTGTGTTCCATTCTCACTATGTCGAAGATCGTGCACCTGGAATGTGGCCAGAGAAGTGTGGACTACAAGGAGACCAAGAAAACCCTCCCTCAAGAAGCTATAGGGGCCCCATCCACTTCTATTCAAATGTGATCATAAATCCTCATAAACTCCATTTTTTACATATTTAAAGAGCAATCTTCATTCTTTTAAAAATGTTTGTGTCTATCTTCATGATGAAGGATGCTTGAATATGTTAGTTTAATTTTATTTCCAAGTCTACTTTCCTATTAGATTAGTTATTTTCATTCCAATTTATTTATTATTTGTTTATCCATTGAAACTCTACTAGAATTAGCACAATTTCTAGTAGGTGCCTTTTGGCACGTGCTGGTGCTAAAACACCAGCAATAGTTTTTGGTGACCATATTGGAAACAATATTTATTGTTCTTTGGTTGTGCTTGTCCAATTTTCTGGCCCTTGCTTGAGTATTATTTCTCTCTATTTGATTTTACTTATTTTTTTTATATTGTCCTTGTGATTGAAGTTGGAAAACCGGCTAAAATCCACCCTTCTTGATAAAGTTGAGCCAATGTCTTATATTTTATGACTTTTTCATACCGGGTCACATCTGTTTGGTTCTTTTATGCGACCTGGGTCACACCATTTCCCCTGAAAAGTTTGAACTACTCTTGAAACTAGTTTTTTAACCTGGGTCGCACCTGTTCAGCCTTTCTAAGTGACCTACATCACTCCTTTTCCCCCGATAAGAATGACTTGACTTCTTTTTTCAATTTTTCTGAAGTTTTTAGCCTGCAGATCCTTTTTCCAGCTCTTTGTACTTTGAAGTTTGTTTCAGTTTCTCAAATTCTAACTGTCTATAGTACCCTTTTCGTTCTATTTGTAGTTGTTTGCTTTCTATAGCTTTCCATTTATCTTCATTTTTCAAACTTTGTGGTGAAGAAAAATCCTTTGTTTTAGTATTCGTTGCTTGCTTGGTTTGATTCAAGTCTGCTTGGGACTCCATGCTTCTTGTTTCAGCAAGTATTTTAATGAAAAAATGTTGTGTGCTTTGAAATTAAATGCTTAGTCATAGCCTTTCTACATTGAAATTATGTTTTCAAGAAAAGCCTTAACTTTGTATTGTTTATCATCATTTCTGTTGAGCATTTATTTTCTTAGTTATTTGTTGTACACATTACCAGGTCACACAAACACTCCCTAAGTCAAAATATCATTGGTTCATTAAACCATCGAAGCCTTAAAATAAACCATAACTTAACACATATTAAACTCACTTGAGGACAAAAAACAATCTTGTAATTAAGTTAGGACACTAGGGATAGGCATTCAAACCATTCCCCTTTGTCGCTATACATTTGAAACATAGCAGTTGTCTTCTTAGGGAACCAAAATCCTCTAGTAATTGGGACAGTGCTTGAGGCCAAGTTGTGAGGTGAGCCTCTTCTAGGAGGGCAAACATCTAGACTACAACTGAATGGATGGGTGGTGCATCGTCCCCACTCAATACTGAAGATCATCCAGATCGTTTTCTTCATAATAAAGTTGTGGAATATTCATCTTGACATGACCAAAACGAGGTAACCTATAGACCATTTTTCTTAGGTATCTTAACTAGAGGCCATCCCCTTCAGTGGGGGGAGACCTATGATAGACGGAGTCGGTCATGGCCCCAATTCTGTAACTTCCCTTTCAATATTCACTTGCTGGTTCTAGATAAGATTGATGCCCCTATTATAGTCCAGTATTTGGAAGACCCAACTCGAATTCTTGCTTATTTTTCTCTACTCGAGAGGTGATGACCACACAGAGTAAAAGATTCGAAGAGGATTATATTTAGTCTTTTTTCCTTTTCTAAGGTTGTTGGTTGTTGGATTGTTTGTCATTTTGTTGAGCTCACCTTGCATTAGGTTTTTTGAGCTTCTTTTTGGATTTTCCACTTTGTTGCACTCACCTTCTGCACACTCAGTTGCATTAGGTTGTTTGATCTTTGGCTGATCTTAATACTCAACCTATTTTAATTTATACTAGGTCAGTATTGACCCTTCAAGATACTCTTGGAGGATTTGAGGCGAACCCCCTCAATTTGGTCCTTTAGGTTATACGGTCGACTCCTAATGCCAAACCTTAGTTCAACAAATTGCACAATAACCTATTGATTCTGACTCCTTACTGTCAAGATCATCCACACACCATCCGCGAGATGTAGAATAGTTGGTGGCGGGGTACGGTTAAGATGCCCCCTAAGCTGAAAGGTTGTCGGTTCTAATCCTAACGAATACCAAAAAATCCAACCATGTTAAGGTTTGGTGCAGTCCAGGCTGGGTGCGATCCCCGGGTGATTTTGACGGCTTAGATGCCCCTAGTTCGTGGTTACTTAGCCAATGGCAACCCTGCTAGTTAGGGGGGTTCCACCACTTTGCCAACAAAAAAAAATATCATCCACACACCTACATACTAGCATCCCCATGGCTACTACTATAGGTATAACTGGCAGCGGATCCACTGGAAAAACCACCGACTAAACTATCGATGAAGGAACCACAACATCCAGGACCATGGCTAGTCCATCCACACCCATTACTACGAATTTTCCATTTATATCTAACCTCAACCTCCCTGGTTTGGTGAGGCTGGCCAATGATATGATCCGTTATGATCCATATTGGCCCCCTCTACCTACAAAACTCTTGTCGAACATCCCGAAGCTTGAACGGAATGCTAGGGAAAACCCCAAAAATCATATCATGTCGTTTGACCTATGGTGCTCATAAAATATCATTGTAGATGGTTCCATTAGGATACAACTATTCCATCAAACCCTAACTAGTGTCGCTACTAAGTGGTATATCGACCAACCCCATGGAACACATATACTAACTTCATGTTGTTGGCTTCCACCTTCATGTAGTTCTTTGAGTTACCCATCCAATATGATGACGTAGTAGAAATACTTCTATATTTTCAGTAGAACACTACTACCCGCATCACTATCCACATCGATGAGTGGCATAGGCATATAAGTATGGTTAAGATCAAAATTGATGATAGAATCCTTTTGGACTAGTTTCTCAAGTCCTTACTCCTCTCCATTTCCAAGGACGTGGCCTCTAAACGACCAAAAACTAAGGAGGAGGATATCTTAAAAGCTCTATAATTTGACCTGATATATGTGAAATCCAAGTAGTTATATACCATCATACATGTCACCCCTCATGGGGACTCCTCGTAGAAAGACCCGTTAGAGGCATCACATGTTGTGGATGGTGTCATTGATGGTGTCGCATCCTAAATGAACCCATATGTGCCTTAACCTTCCCTAGCGAGTGATTATGCATACAAAAGTGTCCCAAACATTGTGTGTCTTCATCAGGGCCTAATCACCATGTTGATGTATTTGTAACTTCGGAAGATATTCTGATGTATACTATCATTGTATGTTATTGTACCCCCATTGGGTATGTGTGTTACACCTTTACGGGATGTATAAATTGTGTCTAGACCTTGAGTTACAACCTCTGTTGTAAGTCAGGGAAATAGTCCCCGGTGTAACATCATGTAATATTTAATTGTGGTCTCCCTAGGAGAAGTGGGCCCCATGTGAGATGACATGTAGGCTCGAGTCTTATATTTGGTCAATGACTTGAAAGGGTATGAATAGGGAGGTGCTCTCTCTCACTTATACACACCTCATACACTCTCTAAGGCATTTGAGAGAGAGAGATAGTCATAGGAGGAGAGAAAGATAGTTGTTGAACATTTCTTATTACTGCTTTTGATCATCTTACTATTCTGAAGAAGATGGCGGGGTTTTCTTCTTTATGATTTCCCCGATGAAAATCTTTGTGTCTTGTGTGTCTTTTATATCTTATGCATTTTGTTGTACTTGTTATTCTTTCATATGAATATCCTAGATAATCTAATCATATCTTAACAAAATCTAACATGGTATCAGAGCTTCTCTAAAAGAAGGAATTGTGCAGCTGCGGGAATTAGGGCTTCCTAGTTGAAGGTGTTCTCTCCACAGATCATCAAGCAAGGAGGGATAGGCTAACTCACCTCACTATGGCGCGTCTATTGGTGGTAGCAGTTTTTGAATCAGAGAAGTTTCACTGTACAGCCGAAATACAGCTGCAATGGCAGCTAATGGAAATTAGGGCTTCATGCCTGAAAAACCTAGAAGACTTAATTTAGTAATCCTAGAGCTTTCGCTATAACATGAGATTGGAGAAGGCTCAAAAGCCAAAACTTTTACAGGCAAAAGAGAAATTCATGTTGTACACTATGTAGAAGTTTCAGCCTCAGATTCACTCTACTTCAGAACATATGGTTCCTTCAAATCAAGGTTCCAACCTCCTCCATAATATTGTCATAAACAAGTGACCTAGAGAGATTTGCTATATCTTGGGATAGGAAGGTCCAAACGAAATCTTGCAAGATGTTTCAGGTAGGGAACGGACTGTAGTTTTTGTGGTATGCTTTTCAGACCTAGAATGTGAAATAGTGACACGTGGAGGTCTGTACAAGTTTGCTATATTGAATAGTCCCCAAAACACTCACCTTGGGAAAATCGGAATAAGTCCCACTTGGAGAATCCATTTCTGCTCTAACCTGTGGGGTTGGAAAGAATACTTATTAGGATATCTCAATAATAAGTTTCATACTTTAAGGATCTGAAACTTTGGAGATAGAGCAGAACCAATATCAGTCATTTTTGTAGAAGAAATTGGAAAACTGGGGCTCCCTATTCTAGGGAGCTTCCCTCCATTGTTTTCAGAAAAGGAGTACATTGGACAGCTTGCCTTGAAGAGGCCCATATTTCTATCCAATTATAAGTTTGAAATTCCAAGTTTTGAAAATTAGGGTTTCTCTAACAAACCTTAGATCAGCCAGCTTTGGAACCAGGATGAACACCTCAAACCGATAAGATCTAAATTTTTACTATTTACATTTGAGGTTCTCATTTCAAAATGACTAATGACACCAACTTGATGACAAGCTTGGTGAAGCTGAAAACTTCTGACTATGAAAGTATAGGACCTTCGTGATCCTTGAAGAAATTGACTTGGATTAGTACTTCAGTAAGGAAGTTCTAAGAGCCAAAGGGAGATAAGGCTAAGGCTAGAGCCAAGAGAATCATTGCAGATTCTATTAAAGATCATCTCATCCCTCATGTGTCATCCTTGAAGACACCAAAAGGAAGTGTTCGATGCTATGATGAAGCAATTGAAGAAGAATATGTTATTGTTATAACCACCTTGAATGGCCTCCCAAGATCATGGGATTCATTCATTTGAGGAATGTGTGCCAGATGGAAGTGATTACCTTCAGCAAGCTCTGGGAAGAGTGCACACAAGAAGAAGCTCGACTCATAATAAGAGAAGAGAAGATGGGAGCAACTGAAGATCAAGCTCTCATGATTCAAAGAAGATCCCTCAAGTGATGAGGAATATTAAGGACTCAATTCTTGAAGAACCTCTTATCCATCTTAGCATTTGGATAAGAAATGGTCTTGTTATGAATGAAGAAAATCATGAAGCTGAAGCATCAAGAAGGAGTCTACCCATGAAACAAATAGATATAAGTATTCAATTGTCATTTCATGATATTGTTTGGTTATGCATTTGTTTATATTTAGTTGATGTGTTATGCATGTTTGAGTATTTGCATTTATACTACAGAATTGTACATGACGGGTAAGAAGTCAATGATGTTGTACAACATTCCATTACTACTTATCTAGATTGAAACCTCTTTGTTGGCATATTAGGTAGGAGTAGTACACACTCTTAATAACATTAGGGTAGAATGCATCTAGAATTTATTGTATGGATGAATGTTGTAGAATTGGCTAAAATAGTTGCATGGGTATGTGACATATATCTGTCACTATTAATATATTTTGGAAATTATGACATGTTTCTAATCATGCAACTAAAATTGACTTGTAGATCATTTCGAAGAACAAGTAATGACAATTCAGAAGAGGAACGCAAAGCTTCCCGGGTCAGAGACACCGTGGCGAAAGAAATTGCTTCAGAAGAATATAAAGAGAATGGTAGATCCACCTCGAGACATGAAGACCACCTTGGGCACGAGAAATCAACCAAAATGAAGAATAGTATGATGAGACTTCCAAAGAAAGAAAGAGGTCTCATACACACTCTAGTTATGTGACACTGTTGAGCGACATCATTGATGTAAAGCCTTCCAGCAATGAAGAAGTAGACAAGAAGAAAGGGAAGGAGACTATGATAAAAGAGTACCAATTCAAGAAGAATGATGTATAAGGGAAGTCTTCCATATGTATCTACAATATCCAACATGCAGTAGATGGCAACATTATGGGATACAAGGAAAGAAAGAAGGCATAGACTACAAAGAGACATTTGCACCAGTGATGAGTCAAGTATACGTAGAGCAGCCACTAGGAGTTGAGACACATGACAGGCAAACTCATGTGTGCAAATTAAAGAAGTCCTTGTACGAGCTCAGAGGGCACCCATGGGATAGAACATACAGTTACATAAGGAGCTTGAAGATCACCTAGAGTGATGAAGATCTTAACCTTTTCTACAAGGTTGAAGATGAAATCCTCTATAGGATGACAAGCTCACATATGGGTGCGAGAAGAAATTTTCAACAAAAGTTAAAGATAGAGGATCTTGATATCCAGTGACCCTAGATGGACACATGGAATATTAGTGGCAAAGGAATCTAATTGTCACTCCATTACAAAATGTTTCAATACATAGAGTACGAAAGGTAGAGGGAGAATGATGCTCCGCTTCAGAGGGAGTGACTGCAAAAGATCTTGAGGTTCAACATGGTATGATAGGATAGATAGCTTACTGATGGCTCTAGGATTTACTAAGAGTAAAGAGGATTCCAACCTTTACTTCAAGGTTAAAGGTGGAAGACCAATGATGCTCTTGTTCTATGTCGATGACCTGTTCCTAATAGGAAAAGAGGAACTTATTAAAGATGCAAGAAGGAAGCTTGTTGTCGAGTTCGAGATGAAGGAATTTGGTATGATGCATTACTTTCTAGGCATGGATGTGTGGTAGAGTGCAGATGGAATCTCCCTTGGACAAGGGAAGTATGCAGTGGAGGTCCTGAAGAGGTTTAGGATGATGGACTGCAAGGCCATGGCCACACCTATGGAATCGAACCTGAAGCTATTAAGTGATGCTTCATCACAGATGGTTGATGCCACGATATATCATCAGATGATTTGTTCATTGATGTTCCTAAAGAATACAAGACCAGACAAATGCTTTGATGTGAATGACCTAAGCCAGTTCCTGACAGATCTGAGACATGGTCACCTGGTTGCAAAGCATGTAGTGAGGTACCTAAAGGGTACAGTTAAGTATGGGATCACGTATGATATGAATCAGAAGACTAACCTGCATGGTTATGTTGATTCATATTGGTAGCGTCACTGAGAAGAAGAGCACCTTGGGATCCAGTATGGGATACTATTTTGGTAGGATGCAGTCCTGCATGGCGCTAAGTATAGCCAAGGAAAAATATGTTGCCACTTGCTCGGCTATTTGTGAGGTAGTATGTTTCTTTTGAAAGCTACTATTTGATTTGATTGATCTGACTTGCATTTTTGTATGATGTAGAAAGGAGCAGTGAAGCTCCAGTATGTGATCCAGATCGAGATCTCTCTAAAGAGAGAGTGATGAGTTCTGGCATAACCGACGAGACAGGTTGTCTGAGCATAAAATCATGGTGAAGCTTGTAGGTTCCTCAGACGTAATTAGTCATGTAGGTTTTCCTCGGATGTAATCAGTCCTGGTGAAGCTCGCAGGTTATCCTTGGACATAAGCAGTCCTGATGTGATTCTATGCTAGAAATGGCCAGAGTGAAGTTTGAATACTTCAGAGAGAAGCGTGGTGTAATTCAAATTGAGGTTCCTTCCAAGGGGAACTAATGAGTCTGGAAGATGTAGATACACATAAGCCTTTTCGACATGATGGTATGCTAGGCCCCCCATGGTCGTGATGTAAGTGCAGAGCCTTTCCCGGATGGTAGTAGGCGTGTCCTACCATGCTAGTGGATGTAAGTGCTGGATCCTTTCCTGAATGGTAGTATGTGTGTCCTACCATGCCGATGGATGTAAGTGTTGGAGCCTTTCCCGAATGGTATTAGGTGTGTCCTACCATGCCATTGGATGTAAGTGCTGGAGCCTTTCCCAGATGGTAGTAGGTGTTTCCTACCATGCCGGTGGATGTAAGTGTTAGAGCCTTTCTCGGATGGTAGTAGGTTTGTGCTACCATGCCGGTGGATGTAAGTGCTAGAGACTTTCCCGAATGGTATTAGGTGTGTCCTACCATGCTAGTGGTTGTAAGTGCTGGATCCTTTCCCATATGGTAGTAGGTGTTTCCTACCATGCCGGTGGATGTAAGTGCTGGAGTTTTTTCCCGGATGGTAGTAGGTTTGTCCTACCATGCCGGTGAATGTGAGTGTTGTGTTATGTGTATCTAGGTTGTGCTCTATGTGACAATGAGATGATATGAGGATGATGAGGTAACAATAGGGTACACATGTATTTCAAGGCATGTAATTAGTCTCGAGATGCTCCTTCAGGTTTTGCAGTGGCATATAGTCAGTCCTGGGAGATCTTGCAGGTTTTGCAAGAGGCATATAATAAGTCCTGGGATGTACCTACTTGATGGCTTGCTCGTAGAGATGATGTATATGAAGACCTAGCAGAGTACTAGGCCTACATCCAGCATGAAAAAGGGTTGTCACTGTAAATGAAGACCTGGCATATGACTAGGCCTACATCCAGCATGAAAAAGGGCTGGCACTATAGAAACTTCTGATGACATATAGTATGGGACGATGATCAAATTATAAGAAGATGATGGTAGCAGCTATGATGAATACTCTATGACTTTGTGATGATGATGATCCGATGAAGACCTGACTAGATGTGTTGATGACTGTGTAGAGAGAGAATACCTTCCTAGTTAAGAGGGAGCGTTGATGTATTTGTAAATTCGAAAGATATTCTAATGTATATTATCATTGTATGTTGTTGTACCCCCATTGGGGATGTGTGTTACCCCTTTATGGGATGTCTAAATTGTGTCTATACCTTGAGGTACAACCTTCGTTGTAAGTCAGGGCAATAGTCCCCAGTGTAACATCATGTAATATGTAATTGTGGTCTCTCTACAAGAAGTGGGCCCCATGTGAGATGACATGTAGGCTCGATTATTATATTTGGTCAGTGATTTGAAAGGGTATAAATAGGGAGGCACTCTCCCTCATTTATACACACCTCATACACTCTCTAAGGCGTTTGAGAGAGAGAGACAGTCATAGGAGGAGAGAAAGATAACTACTGAACATTTCTTATTATTGCTTTTGATCATCTTACTATTCTGAAGAAGTTTGTGGGGTTTCTCCTTCATGGTTTCCCTGATGAGAATATTTGTGTCTTGTGTATCTTTTATATCTTATGCATTTTGTTGTACTTGTGATTCTTTTAGATAAAGATCCTAGATAATATAATCAGATCTTAAGATAATATAACACACCACTTTGAGTTATGGCCCCAATTTATCACGTTCTTCATCCCATTCAGGAATGAGTACGTCTTACTCAGCTTGTGCCTCATCCCACAATGTTCATGGGCCCTCTTGTTGTGTCACCATGTGTGGTAGTGCTTCTACTTCCTTCATGTATCCTCTGACCATGAACTCGTACTATCATTTTCCTTTCCTACTGCTAGTCTCTATAGGCTAGACACACCTTGGTGCTCCTGCTTTCCTGCAAGGGAAAGTATACATCCAACAAAACATACGTTCCCAAGTTGCGCCAAATAATCAACCAACGCAAACCAAGAAAAAGAATTGGGGAAAGAACAAGGGAAAAAACAAATGGGAGGGAGGTGGAAACCAACTTGCAAACCCACCTGAAAACACTCGTGTGAATCCCACATACCAAGACCCTAATAAACTGCCTAAACATGATAATAATTCTCATCTACAAACCAATCAATTGTGTTCTTTCTACCATGTGTACGGGGATTATACCCATCACTATCCTCATTTGGATAAGGCATGTGAATTATGGAATGAGGAAAATCAACATGAAGCGAAAAATACCCCACAAGGGAAAGCAACCCCACCCATTCCTCAACCCACTCAAACGCACACTATGGTCCTGCAGAACTCCTTCCCTTAGCAAGGAGTAGTAATAGGACAACATTAAGTGCCCTACCCACCCCAACCAGCTTCATAAAGTAAACCTTCTGAATCTAGGGTCTAGCAACTCCTTATGTTGTCCGTTGACATGAATGTTTAGACATGAAGAAATGAATACGGTTCAGCTGCAGAAACATCCACTGTTTATAAGGGAAAATTCACAACTCTAGTTGAAAAAACTTTGCACCTACTGAAACAAACTATTGATGGGATCCCTAAGGTCCCTAAGTTTCCTTTGCATCATATTGCAAACAATATCAACACTCATGTTGCTCAAAATTATAGCATTGTGGATGACTTAGCTCAGTCCTCTGCTGTTATGTAAACTTTGGAAGTTCTTAGGAACTTGCCGGAGCAACGCAAAGCCTTACTATAAAATTTATATGTGATCAATCCCTCCAACTCCTGTTTGGTGACTTTTGACTTATATAAAGTGAAGTTCAGGATTCCCTCTTCAGTATCCTTCCAAGTCTCAGTGACCGTATGAAACATGGTGATTCATCATTGCATTATCAATGAAGCACCTCTACTTACATCATGTTAACTCATGCTTGCAAAAATATCAAATCCCTCAAACTGGAGTTATTACTCATGACATTACGTGCTTATGATAGTCACGTAGCTCAACATCAATGCCTTCTCCAGAATGTCCTTGTATACTTATATGGAAAGATAGTACTAATATATATTGAGGTTGTTAACACCAACATTGGCTATAACCTCCTTCTTGGGTGTAGCTATATGTATGCGATGAAAGCAGGTACCCCATTTGTATTCTGACTTGTGATAACCCTCCATGAAGGGAATATTGTCAAGATAGACCAATTAACATATTATGATCCCAAGGGGTCAACTTTCTGGAGAAAAAAAATTACCCATTGTCGACAGTAGTATCGTTTACACCTCCATCCCATCTTTTACTTGCATTGGGACCGACATTTTTCAAAACACCCCCATTATTGGAACCTTTGAGGCTCTACCTCCTCCACCCCCAAAAGTGGAAATATTCAATCTCTACACAATTTCCTCTAGTAAAGTAGCGTACCAACCGCAACCTCCACCTAAACCCACTCCCCCTCCCAGTCAATTACCTGGGAATCAATGGAGAGAAACACCTATTCTACAAATACCCTTCTTGTTTCCACCATATGGAATCATGAGGACACTAGTCATGGTGACTCTTAATCTCTTGAGTTTGACATTAGTCCTCCCTATTTGGTATCTTACTCCCCCCAATCCACCACCCACAGTGCAGGTTATCTTAACACTTGTGCAGCTTGTTGGTACTGGAAACATCCTCCTTCGAGAGGGCCAAAGGAAACACCAAGCACCACCCCACTTCCTCCCAAGAAAAATGTTGGGGAAAAACAACGAGTGTGGCAATCATGGAAAACTAGAATAAAGGAATGAACCCATCTCCTACTGCCTCAGTTCGAGCCCTGGAACCTTGCGATTTGTGATATGTTTTGGATCACGCTACCCAAAATTATTTGTATTTTCCTATATTGCACACTCATCTATATAAATTAGATGATGATTCTAATGAGAACGTCACATTAGTTAAACTATCTAACACCCCCAAAATGTGCAATAAGTCATTATGCACCAATCATTCTTCTGTAGTTCTTCATGGCCATTACTCACACCATTGTCCTGATCTTCCTGAGTATCATTCGGTTCTCACTGACTTGCATCATATATTAATAGAGCCCCAAGTCACAGTGATCAAATAGGTTCACTCTCCAATGACTTCTTCAAGTAAGACAAACACCATTTGTTTCATCCCTTCCTCTATTGAATTTTCCAAGGTAGCCTGCAATGTTGCTACATTATCTACTACGTCAGATCTCTAAGACTTGATGAGTCTATATTTTCAAAGCGACGAGGAAATATTGGAGGACCTTATGGAACTCATATTTCCTTGGGATGACATGCACCATTGTGTGTACTTCATTCTCGATAACCCTATCCTTCCAGTCACATCCTCATACCAATTCTTCATCTGGTCGAAAGAATTCATCCCTTATGTGAATGCCAATTGGTTCCAAAACCAAATTCTAGCCCTTAATGTTGTTGAGGAAGAGAACATGGCCAACACTTCCCCCTTCATCCAGGTGGATATCTCAGTTAAACTCGGTGTCATAAAACATATCACTTTAGGTGTCGATTGCACCCCTGAAGAGATTTCTGCCTACAAGGCTCTCTTCCAAGAAGTATATGATGTATTTTATTGGTCATACACCAAAAATTTTGGCCTAGATCCTACCATTTTTTAACATCACATTGATACATGTCTTGATGTGGCACCAGTAAGACAAAAACCTAGGCCTATCCACCCCTCAAAAGTGCCAATTGTTAAGGCTGGGATTAAGAAGTTGAGATAAGCAAGATTTATTTATCGAATTTCTTATTTTACTTGGGTATCCAACTCAATCCCCATGAACAAGAAACAAGGAACCATCAGTGTCTATACCAATTTTCATGATTTGAATATGGCGTGTCCAAAAGATAACTTCCCCACCCCCTTCATCGACCAGGATGTTTGTGCTGGCCATGAGACCCTCTCTTTTATGGATGGATTCTCGACGTACAACCAGATCCAAATCCAAAAAGAGGATCAATACAAAACTGCCTTTACCACCCCATGGGGAATATTTTCCTACTAAGTCATGCCATTCAAGTAAGAACATTGTTGCCACCTTTTAACATGCCATTGCATATAATTTCCATGACTTGTTCCACATCGTCCTTGTTTACTTGGATGACCTTATTGCACGATCCAAGATATGCTCGCAACATTTGGAGGATCTTCATCAAGTGTTCCTCCGATGTTGAAATTACAACATCTTCTTGAACACTCTCAAGTGCGCATTTTATGTATGTATGGGCCAACTATTGGGATTCATTATTTCCCAAAAAGGGATCATTGTTGATCCCTTGAAGATTCAAGCCATCATAAACCTTTCCCCTCTGTTAACTTTGTGCTAGTTGCCAAGTATCTAGGGTAGGGCCAACTTCTTGCACCAATTTATTATGTAATATGAAACGACCATCCACGAATTCTTATGCTTAATACGCACAAATATTCCTTTTTTTGGGACGAGCAGGAGCAAGCATTCTTCGATGCGTTAAAATAGGATCTGAAATCTACTCTATTGATCTCTCCCCCATATTTCATGAAGGATTTTATCATTCACATATCAACATTTGAATATGTCATCACCGCAGCATTAGTCTAACAGGACGTGGATCATCAAGAGCATGCCATTTACTACATTAGTGTGAACCTACTTATTCCCCCACTCTGATATCCTCACAATGAGAAGTTGATCTGTGTCATCATTTTTTTTGGTTCAAAATATACACCATTACATCCTTATGAGCTAAACCAAAGTAGTCCCTGAATTGAAACCAATGTTGTATCTCCTGAATCGGCACCTTATTGAAGGTCATATTGTAAAATGGATCATTATCCTTCAAGAGTAAGACCTCGATCTTGTGACCCCAAAGAGAACCAAGGCCCTAAATTTGGCATAACTTATTGAATACTTTCCGTATAACTTTATGTCATCCCCTATCATCGACCACTTTTTAAACAAACATTTGTTCACCGTTATGTTTGACGATCCTTGGTACATAGACATTCTCATTTAAATGAAAACCCAGAAGTTTGGCCCACACCTTTGTCATGATGATCTTCATCACATTCATCATCAAGTGCCTCATACCGACTCATCGACGATGTCCTTTATCGTCGAGGGGTTGATACCATTTTTCGACAATGCCTCACTCATGAAGAGGTCGAGCACATGTTAAACGATTGTCATAGCAGAGCTTGCGATGGTAATCTCTCACGGATGGCCACTACCCAGAAAGTTATATGTGTAAGATACTTAATCTAGCCAACCCTTTTTCAAATTCCATTGAGGCAATAAAAAACTGTCACAATTGTCATCTATTTTCCCCCCAAGGAAAGAAATCCCCCCCACACCCCACACCCACCCCACCCCCACGACCACACCCAGTAGTCACCATTTGCCTTTTTTTCAAATGGGCCATTAACTATATGCAATGTAATCCTCTGTCGACTGTTTTCCATAAGTACATCACTATGGTCATCAACTACTTCACCAAGTGGGTCGAATCCATTCTGACTTTTAATTGTACCGATGAAATAGGGCCATGTTTCTTTTTCAACCATGTCATTGCTTGATCCAGCATCCCTCTTCATCTAGTTTCCAACCATGGTTCTCATTTCAAAGACACTATTTGGAAAGACTTGCCATACTTGTTTAAATTAGAACACCAATTCTCCCCTTCTTATTACCCTTGGGGAAATGGACAGGTGGAGGCCATCAACAAAATCCTGAAAGCAATACTCCAATAGACAGTGGATAAACACAAATCCAATTGGCATCATATGATATTTCCATCCCTTTAGGCCTACCATACCTATTACTGGCGATTTCTCTCCAACACATGCCAAAAGGAACCTACTAGAGGTTGCGTTAATTCTAGTAGAGTTTCAACATATAAAAAGAGAAGAAATAAATTTAAAATGAAAATAACTAATCTAATAGGCAAGTAGAGATGGACATAAATCTAAACTAGCATATTAAAGCATCCTTCATCAGGGAAATAGATATAAACATCTTTTAAAGAATAAATAATGTTCTTTCATTATGTAATAAATGGAGTTTACAAGGATTTAGGATCACCTCTAAATAGAAATGGATGGGCCCCTGCAGTTGTCTGAGGGAGGGTTTGCTTTCTCTCCTTACAGCCAATGTTTCTCCATCCACACATCACGTAAACGATATCTAGCTTGGTGAGAATGGAACACAAAGGGAGATATGTTCTAAAGTATATTTTCATAGAGTAACAGCTTGAGCGATGAATGGAGAGTTGGTTTCAAATGAGGGACCTTGATCATTTATTTATAGGCACAATATATAGCTTGAGGATGATGATATGATTTCCTTTTAGGTTTTTTGGGTTTTTTTATTTTTTTATTCTTGATTTTTTGTTTTTTCCTTATTTTTTTCTTTTTGTATTTTTTATCCTTCTTTCCAATTTGAGCTTGTCGTGAGGATTATGTGAAGTTTCCTTTTTTCGTTGAGTGTGAAAAAGGAGAAACTTTCAAAAACCAAGTCAAGGCAAAAGGTTGCTAACTAATTTAATAGGTAATTTAGCAAATTAATTTGTAAATTGGCCCTTTTTGGAGTATGAATTTGATTTTGGGCTTTGCCAAGGTCTAAAGGGTGTAAATGAAGTGTGGCATGTGTTATGGGGATAATGACTAGGTAGGATGACAATATTTATGTGCTAGAACCCTCCTACCCCTACCCTCTCTCTCTCCCTCTCTCTCTCTCTCTCTCTCTCTCTCTCTCTCTCTNCTATAAACCCATAACACCCCCATGCCTTACCCTCCTACCCCTACCTCCCACTCTATGTCTTTATCTCTCATACTACCCATACCACTAACCCCCATCCCCCTCTCTCTTCCCAACTCCCCACCTACACCCCTACCCAACACAACCCACCTCTCTCTCCCCAACCCTCATCCTACATCTCTACCCCTACCCCCCCCCTTTTTCCCCAACAATCCTCCTACAACCCCACCCCTAACCACCCCCCTATCTCTCTCCTTTTATCAGTCCCTCCCTCCCTCCCTCCAGTCCCTTAACCCCTCTCTCCCCTACCTTCATGGCATTCATTTCTTAGAAAGGGGTAACACGGAAAAGGAAAAGGGGGTTAAATAGCACACACAAATTATTAGTGCATGTGTGTTATTTAACATCCATTTTCCCTACCCCTCTTAATGCATTTAATGTTGTGGACAGTTAGTAAGATCACGCACATGTTAATAGTGTGTGTACATTGATAACATGTGCACACTCTTACAATGTTTGTGTTCCTATGTCTCAATAAGACATAGAATAACTTTTCATGCACATCACTTCTTCCTCTTTTCACACATATTTGTTCTAGTTCACGCGACTTTTGTATTTTTGTAATATTTTGTAATGTCCCTTCCTGGCAGGACATTAAGTGTTGACCATGTCAAGCACCTAGGGGTTAAAACAGATTGAATTAATTAAATTACCTAGGGAATTTTGGCTATTAAAAACTATGTAGGCATGTATTAGGATAATTTCTAATTCTGATTATTTTATGTAATTATTTAATTAATGTGGAAATGAGTGCCATGTCAGGAGGATGCATTAGGAAAGCCAAGTTGCCTAGGATGAAAAATAACAACTTTCCAAAATACTTGCAAAATAAATATGTCACAAAAGGATGGAAACTATCAAAAGCAGGGAAAAGTGAGCAGTTTTCAAGGAAGGAAAGTATAGGAAAAGTTGCCAGACATAAAGCAGGAAACTTTAGTCAAGGAGGGCGCAGTTTCTGCTTTGGACTGAAGGATACAAACATGGAAACATTACTTAAGCTTCATACTTACTATTTTACTCAAAGAGGGAAAATTTCCACTTTGGGATGAGTTATACAAACATGGAAACATTACTTAAGATCCAGACTTGTTATTTTCCTCAAGGAGGGCGCATACATTGATTAGGGTTAGGGTTTGCAAGTGGCAACTTGCTCAACAAGTCACTCAAGGTTTATCTAAGTGTGCTCCCAATTACATTTCTCAGTTTGTATTGTTAATGTGTTGATGTATTGTGAAGCTAAGCTTTGAAACTGAGTGATGAGCCTCAATTCCCTTGGGTGATGTGCCCCAAGTTCCCATTCCCTACTCTTCTCTCTCCCATTCTTCATTGTAGATGACTAAGGACCAAGGAGCCACAATCTATGATTCAGCTCGAGATATGATAGCAACCTTCATCCATTGATGACAGTATTTCAGGTGTATCTATCAGATTCTTAATTTCCCAGTACTTCCATACATCTGAGGGTTCGAAACTTCAAGTCTCCCTTTGATTATAACTTCTTAAATGCCATGTATTGATGCATCTTGTTAAAGAATGCTATATAGGTTATTTATGAGAGTTGTTTCAACATCCATGTCTGTAAATTGATGTTAGAAACATGCTCTGCAATTTTTATATCAATCTGAATCTGTATGAATGAGTTTTACTTGATTTTACCCAACCTAGTCTAGATTTGCACCTAGAATGACTAGTTTTACCATAAATTTTATAATTCTACCTTTGAGTCTCCAAATATGATCATTCTTGTTATGGTGTGTACTTAACATGTTTATATAAGTCTCCAAAGTCTAAAACAGAGAATTTGTGGCCTCCTTAACTTGTTGGGAAAGCCTCAAGATGAAGCTAGCGAGTTGTCCTAAGAGCTAGTTTTACCTTTGCGACCTCTAGAATCATTTTTACTTGTTTCTGATCTATATAAAACTGCAAGTCATTATATATACCCTCATGAAATAGTTCAAAATACTTCCTAATACTCTCTTAGCCACTAGTTTCTTGGAGCTGCTAGTAAGGGTTTTTGTTTGCACCGGTTGGGACTCCCAAAAGCTTGGAAGTAGACTTCGGCAAAGCTGAATTCGAAACCTAAATGGGACAAACATCTAGGTTCTTAGGAACCTGAAAAAATAGTATCCTTCCTTGCCTTATTTATCCCACCTTTAAACCATAGTTACTCCCTCCTCAGCTTGCTAATTTGACCACCTATCAACTAGTATCTTAAAGTTTGTTTTAAAATTGATTGCCTGAGAGTTAGTGAGCCTAATTTCTGATTTAGGAAAATTACAATGGTATCATAGAACTTTCCTCCAGCCCTGTGTAAAGTACTCTCTAAAGAGAAGAAAATTTCAGCCATGACATACTCTGAGGATGACTATGATGAGCAGTGTGAAGAAGAAGAAATCATCTATGTTGATGGAGGCCTACCAAGAGATGAAGATGATGACGTCTATTGGCCATAAGATAGAGAATAGATCATAGATGATTCTCCCATTATTAAGAAATACTTGACAAATATAATAGAAGCATGTGAAAACATACCTTGTTTTTACAAGGAGTATCTAACTTTGGGCAAGAATACTGGTGCAGACATGACTTTCAAGGTGTATGTATATCCCAAGTAGGGATTTTGGCCTCAAATTTTTGATGAGAATTATTTCAATATCACAAAATCATCCATAGAGGAACCAAGTTGTTCCACCTCTCTGAGAAAATAAGAAGAAGGAACCAAGGGTGAAGATTCATCAAAGCCATCTGCATGTTCAAGATTTATGATTTTGTTTGGTTTTCCTTCAAATAGAGATTCTAAAGGTTGTGACATGAGTACCACTAAATATGAAGAAGTGTCAATTTACTTGGAGGAAAATAGAAATGAAGTAGAGGTAGATATACATGAAGTGGAGTGCAAGTAACCGCAAGGTGGTTGCATAGGAGAAGAAAGTAAATATGAATGCACTTCCAGTTTCTTTATGGGTGATCTCTGTATCACTGCTAAGGATGTTGGTTCATGTAAGGGTGGTGAGACATAATTTGGATCAGAACAAAAGAAGTTCATAAATTAGATTTATAGTCACCACTTGAGCCACATAATGTAGAAGAAGACCAGGTCACACCACTTGGGCATGAACCAGAGAATTTGGTGGAAGAGAAGGCCACCATAGTGTCCCTACATGAAGAGGATAATATCAAGCACAAGTATTATAAGATTTTTAATTTTTGCATCAGCCATGTTTACTTACATCCACCTGATCCATGGGAGGATGAAAAGACTTCACTTGCATATGAGGGCTGCAAAATGAAGGGCAATTGCGAGGGAGGTGAATTCACTTCTAGTTTCTCTGTTGGTGAACCCAAAATCATTGCACAGGAGGATGATGTTGTCAATGGTGATAAGGTATATTTTGGATAAGATCCAAAAGAAGAACATAGACCATATCTGAAATCATCATTTGAACTTCCTAATGAAGTGGAAAATAAGACCCCACCAGTTGGGTGTGAACTATAAAATTTGAAGGAAGAAATCATGCAAATGGATGTACACAATTCAGATCTTTGTAATTCATTATGTCACAATTAGGATAGGTTTGACATGAGTAAGCATCCAAATCCAACTATAACCATTGTCGATAGCTTTGAACCATCTAGTCTTGCAGGTGGAAAAGAAGAAACAAATATTCATGAAGAGAAGTGCAAGTCACTGCAAGATAATTGCAGTAAAGAAAAAGGGGATGCTTTTTGTTAAGAACTCCACTCATTTTCATGGACTTTGAAGATGGATTAAAAGAATATTTAAGAGGCATTACACCTTATCCATGACACACATGCTTCAGTGTCACACCAGTGTTGGATAGTTTCTTCATTAGAAGATCAATCTTCTCTTGAAGCCAAGGAGGAGATTCGAAAGGCACTATTTATAATCCAAGGTGACTTCTTACAATTTCTTTTTGATAGAGATTATTTGTTTGAGATTGTTGAGGTGTTGCATGGAGAATCCTTGAAGTGTGAAGAAGATATTTGCAAGCTCATACAAGATTTGATGACCACCGAAGATTCCTTGAAGAGCACTCCATGTGCACTCCAAGAGTCCAAGATGGAGATAGAGAAACTTCAGGAGAAGTTGCAAATATATTACATGCCCTCCTACACACCATTCAACCATCCTCACAAGGTTGATTGTATTCTTTATCATATGGAGGAATCTCATGATATGGTGAATCATGAGATGCATTCGATTTTGCATGTGCTTGAGGATCGTGCAGACAAACTTGATGAGAACCAAGCACTTGATCTTTCCCAAAGTGAGTTGTTTTCTGGAGAGAGTCTCTTCTCCATGGAAGAGTTAGATGATCTCACCATAGTTGGATCAACCAATGATGAAGAAGATGCATCCATAAGTTTGGTGGATGGGTATTGTAGATATTTGATTCACATTTCTTCACCCCGCACTTCTATTTCAGCCACATTAGATGGGGATGAAAATTGGGAGAAGAAATTTTCCTTGTTGGTGCCACATGAGGAGTAGGAGGCTCCCATAGGTGTTCATGATGACTTTATGAATGCACCATTACCTTCCCAGCAGCAACATAGGCATACACTTGCATTATTTTATGCCTCCTTTATTCATTTGCACCCATTGAGTGGACCCAGTGGCAAAGAGTTGAGCCATTGGAGTTGTGCACTTGTTCCATATTTGGGAGATCATAAGATTTCTCTAGGTGAGAAAGATTCATGGATGAAGAAGTATAGGAAAATATTGCTGCCACTTGATTCCATTCATCCACATATGGATTGGGTGGAAGATTACATGTCCCACATGGATTTTTCTGGCAGAAACATTTATGATCATGATCAATGGAAGGCAGTTAAGCAAGAAAACTGCCAAGAGAAGTTGTTGAGACATATATCTTGCACAAGGTGGCCTTTGCGGAGGAAATCCACACATTTGGATGGATGCTTGCACCCTTTGACCGGTGTCATAGAGTTGAGCCATTGAATGGGTTCACATGGACCTTTTGGTTCGAGTGTCATTCCATTCCCTTGTTGGATGAGGAGATACGTGTTTGTATTTCTTGTTTACATTCTCATAGATAATTTTGATGAATCATTTCATTATGAGCATATTGGGAATCCTTGTTTGTTGGATGATGCCTATCTTTATTGGGGTTGTACATGGGATTTTAACCCTTGTCATTTTCATGATTCAGACATTCATGATGATGTTATTGATATCCTTCATGGTATCTTTCATGATGGTGATTCCTACATGATGTTGATGAAGCTTAGGAGGATGCACACCAGACAGTGGGATCCTGGCATTCATTGGGATGTCAAGTTTCCACCCTTTGCATTACTACATGGATACTTGCAGTTGAGGAAATGGGATCCAGACATACTTTTGTCTAAGGAGTTGTGTTGGATGGCATTCTCACTAATGGGGATGCAATGCAAGCAATGGGACCCTAGCATTGCTCGTCTTTGGAGCAGTTGTTTACATGATGGCTTGATGGAGAAATTCAACCTTTGTTCACATGATTTCATCTATGTGGTATCATTTCCCAGTTCTCCTACATGGCGGAAGACTTCTGGGGGTGAACAAATTTTGCAGCAACTTGGATTGCTTGTGCTTGAGGCCAAGCAAACTTGGGAGGGGAGGACTGTAATGTCCCTTCCTAGAAGGACTTTAAGTGTTGACCATGTCAAGCACCTAGGGGTTAAAAAAAATGAATTAATTAAATTACCTAGGGATTTTTGGTTATTAAAAACTATGGAGGCATGTATTAGGATAATTTCTAATTCTGATTATTTTATGTAATTATTTAATTAATTTGGAAAATAATGACATGTGGAAATGAGTTTCATGTCAGGACGACTCATTAGGAAAGCCAACTTGCCTAGGATGAAAAATATCAACTTTCCAAAAGACTAGCAAAATCAATCTATCAGAAAAAGATGGAAACTATCAAAAGCAGGAAAAAAAAAGCAATTTTCAAGGAAGGAAAGTACAGGAAAAGTTGCCAGACATAAATCAGGAAACTTTAGTCAAGGAGGGTGTAGTTTCTACTTTGGATTGAAGGATACAAACATGGAAATATTACCTAAGCTTCATACTTGCTATTTTATTTAAGGAGGGTGAATTTCCACTTTGGGTTGAGTTATACAAACAGGGAAAATTTACCTAAGAGCCGGACTTTATATTTTCCTCAAGGAGGGTGCATACATGGATTAGAGTTAGGGTTTGAAAGTGGAAACTTGCTCAACATGTGAAGGAATTTCTCAATAAGTCACTCAAGGTTTATTTAAGGGTGCTCCCAACTACATTTCTCAGTTTGGATTTTTAATGTGTTTATGTATTGTGAAGATAAGCTTTGAAACTGAGTGATGAGCATCAATTCCCTTGGGTGATGCACCCCAAGTTCCCATTCCCTACTCTTCTCTCTCCCATTCTTCATTGCAGATGATAGAGGACCAAGGAGCCACCATCTATGATCCAGCTAGAGATCTGAAAGCATCCTTCAGTCATTGATTACCGTAGTTTAGGTGTATCTATCAAATTATGAAGTTCCCAATAATTGCATACATCCGAGCGTTCGAATCTTCAAGTCTCCTTTTGATTATAGCTTATTAAATGCCTTGTATTGATGCATCTTGTTAAAGAATGCTATATAGGTTATTTCGGAAAGTTATTTCGACATGCATGTCTATAAATTGATGTTATAAACATTTTCTGTAATTTTTATATAAATTTGAATCTGTATGAATATTTTTTTTCATGTCCCAATTAAATAATTTCCAAATAAGACTATTTGCAAATAATGTTTCATCAACCTACTAGTTCCCTAGGTTGAGATGGAGACATAAATTTTGTAATAAGGGGATATGGGATCCAAAATAACTTTAGTTTACCATATTCACATTTAAATGGGTCACATAAATGATAAATGCTAAGAAAATAAGGTGGAATGGGTTCATGAAGACACTTGGAACCTTGTGGAGCCTTTGGGTGACTAGATTCCCCACACACTTGGCATGATATTCATCCAAATTCGAACACATGGGTAATGTAACATTATTGGATGGTTGTCTGGTGTCAAATATTATATAATGAGCCAAGGAATTAGAATTGTAAAGGAGGGCAACTCCAGGGAAGAGGAAGAGACTAGAAGACAAGGTGTGCCACTTGGAAGGAGATTCTATGCACCCTATGACAACAAATGATGGAAGATTCTATGACAAGTATGAAAAATTCAGACCTGATTGCTGAGATATGAAAAATATGACATGACAGGGATAAAAATAACCACCAAGAGGTCTAATTTGGGAGCTAGAGGCAACCATTCGAATTGGGGAAAGAATTGGAGCATGAAGAGGAAGACAAGTGTCATGAGAGCTACTAAACCACTAAGATGAGTTGGATAAAGCCCATGGAGGTAAATTCGACCTTGGTAGGCCTCATGAAGTTAATAAAATGATATCATGAGGAAGGAGAATATATTTTTATAATTTTTTAATTGGCCTTTGGCATTTTGGAGAGATTTTGCTTGTCCATTGCACTGTGAGTGTTCACTCTCCCTTCTTGTGAACCAATTTCGAGGGAGTTGGATTCATTTCCAAGTTGGTTGATGGAGAGGCCATTCAAACCTATCATGGGAGATTAATGAAGGAGTTTTATTTTCAGGTTGAAGGCCCATACAGTTGAATTCTCATATATCTCCCCATTCTCTCATTCCTTCTTCTCCATTCCCCCACACTCTCATTTGCTGGCGCACTTGTTGGAGTGGTGCTTAGGATTTGCTAAGTATAGTTGATGACCAAGCTCTGGTGTATGATGTATGGATCTGTAATATAATTTACATATTCTCTGTAAGTCAAAATTTCAGAAATACATGTATGAAATGCTCGCATTCCCATGCTCTTGAATAACTAGTTTTCATGGATTTGGCTTCACTATTGAAGTAGCTTTATATGAGATTTGTATGAGGACTTTTCTATGAGTTTGATGATGTTTGGGAAGCCATATATTATGCAATACTTTGTACTTTAATGCCCATATGCTATTCATCTTGAAATCCAAGAAACTCCTGTGCGAAAACCTTGCATTCTCATGCCATTGTATCACTAGTTTTCATGGATTTTGGCTTCAATCTTGAAGTAGTTTTATACCAAATTTATATGAGGGCTATTCTATGAGTTGGATGATGTTAGGAAAGCCATATATGATTTATTACTCTATAATTTCATGTCCTTTATGCTCTATGTCTTGAAATCCAATAAACTCATGTGTGAAAAGCTTGCATTTCCATGTCATTGAGTCACTAGTTTCCATGACTTTGGCTTCAATCTTGAAGGAGTCTTGTATCAAATTTGTATGAGGGGTGTTATTTGAGTTTGATGATGTTGTGACAGACATATATGATGTGTTACTCTGTAATTTCACGTCCCTATGCTCTGTGGGTCGAAATCCAAGAAACTATATGTGAAGCTATTGCAATTCGATGCTACTAATTCACTAGTTTTCATGTATTTGACTACCATACTAAATGAGTTGTATATCATACTTGTATGAAGGGATTTCTATGGTGTTTAACACCGTTTGGGGGTCAATTTTTTTTCTTTATATTGTCCCTATATGTCACATCTTGATTTGAACCTTTAACTCTACCTTTCTTATGTCAAAATTGAGCTAGCTATGCAATTTCCCCACAAGGAATTTCACTAAAAGTTATCAAATGAAAGTGGAAATATATAACCAATTTGTATAAATAATAACCATGTGTAATGACAGTCCATGAGTTCTTATATCAGTCCCCATACTCTTCTTACAAATTGGGAAGGTTCATACATGAGTTGGGAATGCTAGTTGGCCTACACCCTAAGGGGGATTTCATCACAATTTCCTAGTAATTTTTGGCCTTTTTGTCATCAGCCCCAAACAAGGTTTTAGAGGTCTAAATTATTATACAAATTATCCATAAACCACCTTGGGACATTTTAATACTCACCATACCATATCCTTTCAAATTCGGGACCATTTGGTGAAAGTTAGAACCCTCTAGACTAGTTAAGCTCGAATTTTGCCCAATTTCTAATTTTCTCCAAATATCCAAAAACAGAGATTACATTTTTACTTGATTGTACCCAACCTAGTCTAGATTTGCATCTAAAATTGACTAGTTTTACCATAAATTTCATAATTCGACCTCTGAGTCTCAAAATTCGATCATTCTTGTTCTTATGGGTCCTTAACATGTTTATCTAAGTCTCCAAAGTCTAAAACAAAGAACCCATGGCCTCCTTAACTTGTTTGGTAAATCCTAAAGATGAAGCTAATGAGTTGTCCCAAGAGCTAGTTTTACCTTTGTGACCTTTAGAATCATTTTTACTTGTTTTTTATCTGTATAAAACTGCAAGTCATTATATATACCTTCATGACAGAGTTATAAAGATGTCTCAATACTCTCTTAGCCACTGATTTCTTGGATACTTCTAGTAAGGGTTTTTATTTGCACCGATTGGGATTCCCATAAGTCTGGAAGTAGAATTCAACCGAGTTGATTTTGAAACCTAAATGAGACCAACAGTGGCATTACCAAGGTGGTTCCCATGATTTCTTCTTTGTTCAAATTTGCACCCTTCCTGCCATTTTTTGACCTTCATTCCTTGTTAGCTCGTGACTTTCCTGAGGTGTACTCAACCCAGCCTAGATTGTTATGCATTGGAATTTACAGTTTTCAATTTCCTTTCAACTAGATTTAGATCATTAGAGCAACAACAAGGATTTCAGGTTCTACAATGACAAGGAGAGCAATAGGGGGTTTAATTCAAAAAAGATGAGGATAAGTGTCCAATAGCGAAGGTTATTACGCATTTAGGACATATCGATGATTGAGGATCTTACTCTTATTCAAAACAACTAGCTTACAATTTCATAAGGCGTCTCAGGTCTCTGAAATGGATGGATTCCGCTCTCAACAACAGATTAATTAAAGGTTTTTCATGTAAAAAGGAATTTTTTTATTGGGTTGGCCTAACACCAATTATAAGGGCATAGATGGCAGTAGAAGCAAATCCATAAGCATCGATAAAAAGGAGAAAAACTGGATACAGAGGTAGAAGCAACAATAAATGTGACAAAATAACATGCATAAGAAATTAGTTACCCACTAGTATTAGTTAATGATCCAATTCCTAATGGATCACTAGAAATCTAAATAACCTGCATCTAAATTATAATAGTGTTTTAGAGGAGTATATCATCTTCTTCTTCTTCTTTTCCTTGGAAAAAAATCGTAATTTTATTTCAAAGTGGAACAAAATTACATCTGCACATGTAAGAGGATCACTAGGATCCCTACATTGTCACATATTTGCTGTCACATATTAGCATGATCAAAATTACAAAACTGTCCCAGACAGTAATAGCAGAAATACAAGCATATCAGCTAAATAAGCCTGTATTAACACCCATCCAGCACCAAACAGACATACTGCCGATAGCAAAGGCCACCACCTCTGAAATGCTATCGCCGCCACAGAGATCCCTAAGGACCACAAAACGGGTCGCCACGCAAGAGTATATCCACAGACACCGCCACAGCCATAAAGGTTGGCGTCATTCTCAGCAATATCAAACAAATCATGAAGGGGCCAATCAGGAAACCCCGACAGCCGAAGCCCACAACCCCACGGCAAAAACTGTGAAGCCTCAACGCATTCATAGAAGACCAACGCGAGAAGGCACCCGATCTGACGAAAACCCCACGACCAGCAAATCCCGGAAAAGAATCTCCATCCGCGAGCACCGGATCAATCGCCAAACCGCCTCCGCCATAATTCCGATGAAGGCAGTCGAGCTTGCTCTTGCCTGCTCGATCCCCAAGGCCAACATCAGGTGAATTATCAGCAAATACAGCATCCAACGCTGCCGACATCAAATCCCCAATGAGCACACCAGGCATCATCACGCCTGAAACCCGCCCGCTCCAAGAAACCTGGAGCACCAATCCAAGAACCTTATCATCGCCCAAATCTCCACCATGATTCTTGGAATCGCAGTCATGATGAACCACTATGCAAAGGCGCTGAAGACCCTCCACGATCCGTAAGGACGACCTCGGATGATGAGGAGCTGAATCCCGACAGCTTCACCAGGCCATTGGAGCGCAGGCGAGCTCCTTCTTCCACCTCTAGCAGCCATTCTAAAAAGCAAAGAGAGCTCGCTCTGTTATTGCCCTCTCCTATCACAGCAAAAGAAACACCTTTGGAGATCGCCGCTGCCGCCACAAGAGCTCGCCGCGCAAGGAAACCTGAAATAGAAACCGACCGGACAAAGCCCACAAAAACCCACCCATAGCTCACGCAGAGGAAAGGGAGAGCGGCTGGGTAAAAACCCTAGCCGCCCAGAGAAGAAGAACCAGCAAAATCTATGAATCTTATAATCAGGAGTATATCATCTTATTGCACTCATTAAAATAATTTCACACAACTTTGTTCCAATAATTGAGGTTTTCCAGTGATTCAATTGGGGATGCCTGCAATTGGTGTGGTTTTGTGTGTTGAATGGATGTGTGTGGGTCATTGTAATCTGAGGAGGCTCAACAAAGAGAGGTACATCCAAAACATTGTCCAAAGAAAAGACCTAATTAACATTTTGAACAAGAACAACTTGGACTATTCAAAGTTTTTTGGGGTGCAATATCCATCCAGATGGTATGTGCTTTTGAACTTCTTCCTTCTATGATTAATAGAAGGTTCACTAAAATGAAAATTGTTTTACCCTTCAACATAGTTGTAGATATTGGTAGTACCTTTAAAGAAAATGAGTATATTCGGATTACTGTAATTAGATGATAGAAGATCTAGTTTTAGCAATTGAAATATTAGATTTGTTTTTTCTCAATATTATAAAACAAATAATGCTTTATATCAAGCACTTGGTTGGATCACCTTTTTATTGTTGTGCTTAAGAATTTGTAAGTGGGATGAAAGAGATAAATATCATCTTTGTTTTTTTCTTAGGATAGGGAGTGTAATGGCATGCTCCTGTAATTTAAGAATTTAGCATATCATGTAAAGCTATTGAAAGTTGATCAGTAACAGGTAGATGTTAAGGATAGTGAGGATTTCATCTTAATCAAACTTGAGGAGGAAAATCAAGAACCACAAGTAGTTCACTAAATATAAGATGATGCAATGTAATTAGAATCGGGTGACCCAAAATTTATCATACTTTGGATGGACAATTGACATAACAAGAGATGAGAACAAACAATAAAGTCTAGTGATTATTGTTGAAAAAGCTCTATTGCTAGGTTGGGAATACGTTTTTAGAAGGGATCCATTATAGAGGTACAATCCATGTTTATACAAACCTTGAAATAAAAGAAGTACGTAAGAACTATGATTTGCGTAAATTGAAGTCTAATGTTTCATTAGTTTCATCATGAAAGTAGGAAAGAATCTAGAAATTGGAATCTTGAGGGTAAAAGGCATGATATTGTATTCAGTATTGGTTGACTAAGTAATAAGAGCATATCATCTTGACCTGTACTCACTATCAAAAGATAAAATTTCAGTTTCTAAACTATTTTGAAAGGGGCTGAGAAAATAGGTCTTGTCTTTTTTAATATCTATGACATTCTAAATGTTTATATAAGTGAGGCTAGCTAGAGATTTTTGTTGTTGATTCTTTGCGTACACTGCTTGAGAATTTCATATCATCAGTTATCACCATGCACTTTATGTTTGAGATAGGACAAATCATTTACAACCCTGGTAACATTAGATGTATCACCTCACTTGAATCATCTTTCCCTTTTAAAATAAAATAAAAAAATACTACATCTCCTGAATCAATCCTCATGTGGATTGATTTCAAATTTTTAACCTAACTGTTATCTATATGCATGTTGTTTTCTTAAGGAAGAAAGAAGAGATGACAGATAGCATGGTTTCTTTACATATTATAGGTGTGAGAGTTGTATTTGGACAATCAGTATGTCCCTAAGAGTTGTTTACTTACATCATCTTGCCCTTTTAAAAGCAAAAACGCCACTTAATCTCTTGAATTAGTCCTCATGTGGATTACTTTCAATGTTTTAATTGAGTTGTTATATATGTGTGTTGTTTTCAGAGGGAAGAAATAAGGGATGTCAGATACATGGTTTATTTACATATTATATGTGATTTGTTTTTGGATAATGTCAAGGATAGTTTATATTTTTCCTAAGCAATGTAATTTTGCAGTCTCGCATATCCATAACTTTTTGCTAACAATTAACATTATCCTTTGTATATATGGAGAAAGGTCATTCAAGCACATTTATTAATGAAGTACCTTTTAAAGCCTCCTTATGTTTATTCATGGTGGTCAATCTTCAATACTCTAGGTTGGTACTTAAAGTGTGGTGAAGCGTATCTTCAAATTTTAGACAAATTTTTGGTTCTTCCCTTACTTTGAATCATATTAGCATTATTCACATATTGTCATATTTATGGTTGCTTGGTAACATCACATCAAAACATTGTTTCCTTATATGGTAATCTGCCTACATGAAAACTCGACAAAAAAATGGATATTTGTATTTTTCTTTGTGGCTATGGGGGTTTTAGGACCACCCCCCTTATAGTTCAGATACTATATTAATCCATTTTATTTTATAACTTTGCATGCTCAAATTGATGATATAGCTTGGATCTTAATTGGAATGCAATACATTAGTGTAGCTATGTTTTCTATTGTATTGTTTTTGTTCAAACCCTTCCATTGGGATCATCAATTACGATTGCAACGATTCATGTGGTGATGTATTTTTGAATTTGCATTCTTTGAATATATACACAAATGCATGCTAAATTGAACCTGCAACGTTTTTGGGACTAGAGAGTTGGTAGGAAATTTGTGAAGTGGATGGCATTTCTACTTCATGCCATAAAAAAACTAACAATTATAAATAAAGAAAATTTTATGTTTTGCTTGCATAGTTTGATTCATATGTTCATTTGAAATATTGGAAACATGATTACAACAGCAGTTGTAATCATGTCATGTAAATTGCATCGATTTAGACAATAGTAAACTATTGTGAACATTATGCCATATGAATCCATGTTGCTATTTCTAACTACCATCACCACAAAAATTTGGGCAAAAATGTAATGTCTTGGTAAGTTGATGCTAAATTAGCATATAATGCTTATGATTCAGGTGTGATAAGAAGATGTGAAATATTATTTAGGTTTTATTGATATGGTAATTGTTATTAGAGGCTTCCCGATTCACTATGTTTGATATTATTAGGTCAACGTTTAGGATTCATGATACGCGATCCATCATCAGGAAAAGGATAGATATAATGATCAAGAGCAGAGATACAGTAATTCCTACTAGCAATTGCATTTGAAGAATTTCATTCGAGTATTTCAATATATGACTTGGTAAAGTAAATATGCAATTTTATGAACATGTAAAGTGCATGTTTTAGGAACCAGGGTGCTAAAAGGAAATAACAACAACTCTTATTTGATTTAGAGTTTCACTGTAAATATCATCTACAATGGTGGTTATCGTCTCATTATGTTGGTGGCATGGGCCCAATTGATGCCATATCACCTTGAATAATTACTCAAATACTATCAAACATGAACATGAATAGAGGTTATTATAAGATGCATTTTACATGCTTGTATAAATTGAACTCTCGCATGAAATGATACAATTTGAATTGTTAATAGAAAATTTCCCGTATATATGTCAAACAATAAAATGTGTATCAAGGTGGGATTATAATGGATGCTATTTCAAAAAGTGGATATTATTGTACTTATTAAGATATTAGTAGTGTATCAACTACCAATATGTTATATTCTTCTTATTTCAATGTGAGAAGTAGCAGAGAATAACCCCATCTAAACAACGAATTCAAATGGAAGAAGATCCATGAGGATCAAGAAAAAGAATCCAAGGAAGAGGGCTATTGTTAAATTTCACGAACCATATATATACAAGTCAAAATGAGAGCTATCTGAAAAGATGTAGTGGAATTGACAAATCAATGTAAATTGAACAACATATTCATGACATAAATTTCACATAAATCAGACAAGTATTGCACAGATTATCATTACATCAATTTTCATTAATTAATCAGTAATACAATGGTCATACAATAAGGAGACTTTGGATACTATGGATAAGATTCGAATTCACCAACTCAAACTGACTGGTTAGATAACTCAATGTGGAAATAATCACTGTTGGAGCTCACTAGCTTAACTCAAGATAACTAATTCAGTTCACAATTAGTTAACTGATGAGGTAGGTGTACAAGAGGCACCACACTCCCTTAAATGATGCAAACTAGTGCTAGGATGACTGACAGTGAACTAACTGGTGGTTATCGGAGCATAACTGATCATAACTGACTACCTGACACAGACAACTGAAGGTGACTGCTGGTGGCAATTAGAGAGGGTTCCTGTAATGTAGGGATTGGAACCATTGGCACCAATGGCACCAAAACTCTTGTTGGCTCCAAAACTCAAAAGTGTATATGACTCTTCGGCATGTTCCCCCTTACCCTAGTAAAGTGAAGAAGACCTCCTAAGCTAGGGAAAATGAACAAATAGACTGTGTGTGTAAAGGGAGGATTAATTAATCCTAACATCCCCCCCTTAATCCTAAATGTGGACAACTTGGGCCCTGGAAACTGGGCCAAAAGTCACCCCTACATTATAAATGAAATAAAATTATGCTTAATAAACAAGGAAAATGGGGAAAACACCATGGGAAAACCCCCCCTTCAAAATAAGTAAGAAATCATGAACAATGAATCAAGCCTTTACATTAAGAAGATATCTAAGGTAAAAAAAATCTCTTTTCAATGAAGGACTTGGTAAAAATATCTACAATCTGCTCATCTGTAGGGCAGTAATGCAGTACGATAGTCTTGTTATACGTTAGTTCCTGAATGCAATGCATGTGTACTTCAATATGCTTTGTTTGTTGCTTCTAAACTAGATCACTGGATATATTTATGATACTATGGTTGCCACAATAGATGTCTATTGAAGGTGAAGTGTCAATCCCAAACTCTGTCAAGGTGCCATGCATCCAAACTTTCTGAATAGTTGCATTCATAGCCCCCCTATACTTTGCTTTTGTTGAAGAGAGTGCAAGAGTTGCTTGTTTCTTACTGGACCAACAAATTGGCCTAGATCCCAACATAAACACAAAACCTGAAGTGGATTTCCTATAATTCCCATCTCCAACCCAGACTGAATCAGTGTAGCCAATGAGATCTAACTGTGCATCAACTGTATAATGGATCCCATGGTCTCTAGTACCTTGCACATAGTGCAAGATGCGCTTTGCTTCCTTCCAATGCAGCTCATGTGGCTCCTGCATGTATATGGAAGAAACACTCACAACATAGGATATATCTGGACTTGAATTTGTGAGGTATGGAAGGCTCTCAATGAGTTGTCTGAAAAGAGTGTTGTCAACCAATTGTGTAGAACCACCTTATTCTAGCTCGATGCCATATAGGAAGGGAAAAGGGGTTTCTTTACAGTGTTCCATATGGAATCTTTTAAGCAAATCTGATGAGTATCTAGACTATGAAATCATGATTCCCGAAGTCTTTTGACTTACTTCGAGACCAATGAATGTCTCAACAGTCCTAGATATGTCGTAGGGACTACTTTACTCAAAGATTACTTGATGCTTCTCAATCCAGCAGCAGAGCTGCTAGAAATGAGAAATTCATCCACATATAGGACAATCAATAATAATGGTCCCTCTTTCTGTTGCATGTAGATATTGCAGTCAAAGCTCCATCTCTCAAATTTCTGTGACATGAGAAAGGCATCCATCTTGGAATACCATGCCCTTGGGGCTTGTTTGAGCCCACAGAGAGATTTCCTCAGTTTGCATACTAAGGATGAATCTTGAATGTACCCCTTAGGCTGTTTCATGTAGATCTCCTCTTTCATGTCACCATGGAGTAAGGCACTCTTTATATCCATGTGGTGTACCTCCCGCTTTGTTGAAGCTGCAACTACTAAGACTAGTCTGATGGAGTCCATTCTTGCTACTAGAGTGATTGTCTCATTGTAGTCCAGCCCATGGAATTGTGAATATCCTTTTGCCATCAACTGAGCCTTGTACTTGGTTGTGGTTCCATTAGATGCTAGCTTTGTCTTGTAGATCCATTTGCACTGGACCAACTTCCTTCGAGGAGGAAAGGTGACAAGATCCCAAGTTTTGTTGTCCTGTAGCGAATCAAATTCCTCATCCATAGTTTCTTTCCATCTTGGATCATTGCAAGCCTCTTTGAATGATTGAGGATCTGATCCCATCATCATGAAACACCTCTCTAGGAGAAGTGGATATGAATGGGAAAGTGCAACATGTTCATTCTTATATTGTGACCTTGTTCTTCTTCTATCATCTGAATCTCTTGCAACATCCCTAGCTGCTTTAATTAGCTTTTGGGCCCATTTAGGTTTTTGAGTTGGAATAAATGTTGGATCTGGATCTAGATATTCTTGAGGTTTAATATCAATATCCATATCATGTCGATCTTCTTTCTCATCTTCTGAATCTGAAACATCAGACAATAAATCTGTATCTGCAAATGGAAATGAAGGAGATTTTATACCTTCATCTGCTTCGAATGATAGATGAGATTGTATTGTATCTGAGTATGGCATAAAGTGTGAGAATGCATATGCTTTGGAGGCATGGATTGCAACACCCTTCACTATAATATTCCCAGTTGAGATATATGAGATCTCCACTGAGTCAGGACCAAATACCACTCGCTTTGGTGGGCCAGTATGTGTCATCTGATATACAGATAACAAATTCGTTGCAAGAGAGGGCACATAGAACACATTTTTTAACTCTCCATGATGGATTTTAATGGAATCTCTCCCAACAACTTGGATATGTGAATCATCTCCCATATGAATGTTAGGTCCTCCTAAGAGATCCAGAGATGTGAAGGATTCTTTGGAAGCAACCATGTGGTTGGATGCTCTTGAATTAATTAGATAGGCCTTTGACTGAGTGAAGCTTGCTTTCAACGCATGGCATTAATTCTCATGTTCTTATGTCTAATTTCTAGCTTCATAATTCTTTGCACCTTGAGGAAGGGCAATGTTGTTCTATTCAAGGAGCTTAAACAACTAGTCAATGATCTTCTTCATGCACTGACTCTCTATATGAAATCCTATCATACAGTAGGAGCATTTAGCTTTCTCAAAATTCTTGTTCTTGTTCTTCTTTGAACCTAAGGCTCCATCGAAAGGGTTATGCTTATCTTTTGGCTTCAAATCAACATTTTTTGTCTCCTTCCCTCTTTGTTTCCCTTTTTCTTGCGCATTCCCACAGTCTTTTGTTAAGAGGGACTGATTCTTGGAGTCATTAAGCACTCCCATTTGAATCAATTTGTCTTGCTCGTGGATTAATGACTCTGCAAATGCATATATAGAAGGCATTTTCCAATTTGAGATGGATACTCTTCCAGAGTGGAAAGCATATACAAAGACTAAAAATTTTGAGCCAGGCTTGCTCGGAATTGACAGCACAAGCTACTCGTCCTTCCTCTATATCCCACATTGCTTGCATTGCAAGACTAGGTATTTCTATTTCGAGAAGAACTGCTAAATTGTATCGAAGTTGTTGGGATGGAGTGTAATAAGCTCATTCTCCAGAATATGGCCTCTTAGCTCATCTTGTTTGCCAAACAAAGATTCAAGCTTGTCCCATACTTCCTTTGGAGTTATGAGTCCCTTAATGTGGAACAATAATTCCTTGGAGATGTGGATGCACATGAAATCAAAGGCTTCATCTAGCCTATTTAGAAACTTGGATTTCTCAACATACTATTGGGGCTCGGCTTCTTTGCCCATTGTCATCCTATACAGGCCTTTGTTGTGCAAGACTATTTGCATATCTGCCCTCTAATCAATGTAATTGAAGGGTGTAAGGATACCGGGTGAAAGAGCAGATGAATTCTCCATTTCATTGTATGTTGATCAACAAATATTCAAGATCTACGTAGGTACCTACAAAAATCACTACAAAAAAACTTCAATTAGCAAACATTTGTCAGTTCAAACCCCTCCACCTTTACATGAGCACTTTTTCTGAGTCCATCATACCTAGATAGACTTCTCTAGACATAATTCAAAGGGAGCAATGCAATGATTCCAGGAATTATGTGGAAACTCAATTGCTTCTGGTGCAAGCATGGAGGTTTGTGAGTTTTGTTTTTGGCTTGAGCATATGCTTTGATACCATGTTAAATTTCATGAACCATAGATCTACAAGCCAAAATAAGAGCTATTTGAAAAGAAGGATGCAACGGAATTGACAAATCAATGTAAATAAACAACAGATTCATGATAGAAATTTCACATAAATCATACAAGTATTGTACAGATTATCATTACATTAATCTTCATTAATTAATCAATAATACAATGGTCATACAATACGGAGAATTCAAATACAGTGGATAAGATTCGAACTGATAACCAACTCAAACTGACTGGTTAGCTAACTCAGTGTGGAAATGATCAAAGTTGGAGCTCACTAGTTTAACTCTGGATAACTAATTCAGTTCACAATCAATTAACTGATGAGGTAGGTGGACAAAAGGCGCCACACTCCCTTAAATCATTCAAACTGGCACTAGGATGACTAGCAATGAACTAACTGGTGGTTATCGAAGTATAATTGATCATGACTGGCTACCTACCACAGACAACTGAAGGTGACTATTGGTGGCACTCAGAGAGGGTTCCTATAATGTAGAGATTGGCACCAAAACTCAAAAGTGTAGATGACTCTTGGGCATGTACCCCCTTACTCTAGTAAAGTGAAAAATACCTCCTAACCTAGGCAAAATGAACAAATAAACTATGTGGGTAAAGGGAGGGTTAATTAATCCTAACAGCAATAAGCAACGCAATGGGGGGTGGAAAGCCACTCAACTAATTAATTATGATTGAACTAGAAACTAGTGTTTACATTTCAACATAATTGTCCATAATTTTAGAGCTTTCAACAAACTTCTAAATTTTCAAAAGTTGAGCAAAATGTTGTTAATGTTACTAAACTGGAAACAACCCTAAGTTTTAGTAAACTATCCTAAATTTCAAAAAATTAAAAGTTCAATAGTCTCTCTTAAATTCAAGAAAGTGAATTTTTAAAAATAATGTTAACTTATCTTGGTTTCCAAAGATATTGCACATTAATTATAAATAAAGGATTCATGGACTATGCAAATTGTTTTTTTGAAAGTGAAAATGTTAGTTGTATAGGTCTCAGGATTTGCATCATCTCGCTTGCCATATTAGTAATTACACTCATTGAACTATTTAAAGCAAAACATGTTGGAATTTTAGTAAATAATCTTGAAAGGATGTTAAACAGTTTGTTCTATAGGAGCAACGAAATTAATTATGATATCATTTTTTCCTATGATTCTTTTATTAAACATTAAATTTTTTATGTATTTTTCCTAAAATTCTTTTGTTAAACATTAATTTTTATGTATTTTTCCTAAGATTCTTTCATTAAACATTATTTTTTATGTCGAGATGATTGTGATTCTTTTGTTAAACATTAAGTTTTTATGTAGAGATGATGAAAATAGTATTACAAATATATAAGAATAACAAGATGAGTTGTTAAAAAGTTTTACTATTTTCATATCTAATGTATAGTTTAATTTAGATTTATTTTAATGGTCTTGACGATTTTGTTATGAGAGTAATAAAGACAAGGTTGTGTCAATTGGATGGGTGTAGTTTGAGTTAAAAGTTGTTATCATCTCTATTGGGTACATTATATTCAACTGAAATAGAGTTATAGACCATGTCTTGTTGCTTTTATTAGATGTGGATTAGATTAGATGTGTACCAGTTTCTCCATAGATTAGATCAACATTAAATTTTAATGATTTTCTAGATCTTATTGTGCTACACACTATGTTTTCTTAATGTAAAGTTGTGCCCTTTTCCAGGTTTGAGTTTGTATTAAATTTGTCATTATAAGTTTACATTTTCACTTTTAATCAATATAATAAAAAATAGAAAATGCGTGTTGGAGACAATTGTTGTTTTTTTGTCTTATATTGGTCGTCATAGTTGTTGTTGCTTTAAACTTTTGAAATGTAACTCTTTATTTATGTTGCAATGAGGCATTGAGTGTTCTTGTCAACTTACATGTTTTACTTGATTTTGTTTATCATATATATTTATCTTTTACTTAGTTTTATTGTTCATATACCTTATATAAGGGATAAGGGATGAAACCTCATTAGATAAAAACAATTCTTCTTTTTATCCTATCTTGCATTGCTTTCAAACTGTACAAAGAAATAACTGGTCCAATAACTAATTTTATGCCATTGTTGTTATCTTTATGCCAATGTTGCTATTCTTAGCTTGTGTAAAACTCTCATTTTATAAAATGAATATGGGAAAGTTGTTTGATTTCACACAAATATAGTTTCTTACTCAAAAGCACCGTTGAGGACAATATAATTTTGTATATTTATTGTCAAAAGCGTTTTCCTTACAAGTATTTTTTTTATAGAAAAGGTTGTGTAGAGGTTGGTATTTTCGTAGATTCAATTGTATGTTAATAGTGACACTGAATTTAGAGTTATGTGCTCGTAGAGTTTTAAAAAGAACATGAAATTTATTTTTTTCAATTGTATATTGATAAGCAAAAGTTCTTCCCATTATATTTAATCACTAAAAGTGAGATGAGGCTGAATAGATTTTATTATGTGGTTCAATGGAATATTCGGAGACTGAAATTGGTTGGATAAGGATGGGAGTGAATTTGACTATACAATCTTCTCGATATAAGGAAGATAAGGTCTTGTTAGAATAATGAAGGTAAGGCTTGGGTTTAGGTTTAGGGCTATAGTAGATTTTATTAGAGTTTACCTTGTTATGAGAATATAAGTAATTGGGAGAGATTAAAGAAATTTCAATATATATATATATATTTTTGTGAAAATGGTTTGGGTTTTCATTTAGTATTGAAATTTATATCAATTTTGTATATATATATATATCAATTTTTATTATATATTAACATGATATAATTTAAAGAAAATTTTTACATAGATATTCTTGAAAATTTAAATTTAAATTTTATGATATAATTTTAAAGAGTTTTTAGATACGATAATGTTATTTTTCTATTGTTTTACTCATCACTCTTAATAAAGATTGAGGCTTCGCTTGAGCTATAAGACCAATTTGACACACTTAATGTTCCTTGTTTTACATGTACACTTAGCCATATTTACTTTTCAAAAACATTTTTTTTTTGTATAAGTAAATTTACATTTTCTTACACACTAATCGTTTACATATTTTGTACACTTTTCAAATTTACCCTTTATGGACTTCCTTAATTTTCACTTTTAAAGACCTCTTAAGAACATCATTTCCACCGTACCTCCTTATTACAGTGTTCTTTTTGCACAGTTAGGTGCAATTGCTTGTTATTCCTTACGGAAGGAATCAATACATGAGCCATGTTTGCTGCAAAATTACATCAATACTTCACATGACATCTCATTTCATTGCTTCTACTTCTTTATATAGTTTCTATCTAACCACCTAGGTACTTTCTATATGAGTAATTTTTTAGTAGGTGGAACCTTCTAAGTACTTCCTAGAGAAGGAATGTTCTAGTAGGTGGAACCTTCTATTATAATTATTACTTTTCGCATTACATGGGCCTTATTTAATAGAGATGGTCTCAATATATAGCGTTATCCTCTTGGATACCTCCCTATGTACCCCATATTATCCTCCCTAAGTACATTACATTCCATCCCCATTCTTATGTTTTGTCTTTGAAACATGCGAGGAAGCCATATTATATGATCTACTAAGCAATGTAATCAACTGGTACCAAGCATGAGCATTCATCCATCCTAGTGAAATGTGCACATAAAGTTCAACTGCTTCCTTGCCACCTTGAGCTTCATTTTGGTTGTTACTATGCTACTTTTATATCTCCATGCACTGCATATAGATCTCCACGTGCCCCCATATTGGTGTTGTTGTAGTTCCATGTTTGTTGGTGATGGTTCCAACCTATTTGCCTTCACGAATTTTGTTTCACATGGTGATGTGGGTGGTGATATATAACAACCTTAGTTATCGGTTCTTCTTTCTTTGACCCTTGAACATGTCATTCCTTGTAGTAATGTAGCTCCTTAGTTTCTTCTTCATTCTTATGCATTCCTTCAAGTAGACCCTTCGTTTGATTCAACTTCAGATTCTTTATTTGATGTGTCTATAGGTACTTCAATTAGTTTCTTTGCAGTGACATGTGCCCCCTTGGGCCCTTCTTGTTTACCGAGAGAAATATTTTGTAATGTAACTTTCTTTTTCCTGTACCAAAATTTCAAAAACTTATTTTGCACTTTAATATAAATTGTACCAATAGAGTCCATCCAAGGGTATCACAAAACAATATCCATATTATTCATATATTTAGCATTAAAATATAAATGCAACACATATTTATCCATGGTAAAACATTTATACCCTCAGCCTGGGTGCTTTGCTAGAACTTCAAACTTTTAGCCACATTAACATTTATGAAATTATGCTTGCTACTCAAGTTTATATAAAAAAATGACATTTTCTTATCAAATACA
This sequence comes from Pseudotsuga menziesii, assembly GCA_001517045.1. Lineage (NCBI taxonomy): Eukaryota > Viridiplantae > Streptophyta > Pinopsida > Pinales > Pinaceae > Pseudotsuga > Pseudotsuga menziesii. The sequence goes on from LPNX010804349.1 coordinate 470,711, forward strand.
TCAATAGACATGCAATATGAATTTGTCACATGAGAATAACCCTTATGGATCTCACTATCCTTCTTCACAACATTATTATGCCTATCTAAAAATACTTGTTCACATTCTTCATTTGGAAGTGCCTATGTTTTGCAAGACTTAAGCAACATCTTCTCTTAAATTCATGAATAACTCATCTCTCCACCTTTCTAGAAATAATGACTTTATCTCTTTGATGTGCTTTTCAATACTAACATTATCCAATTTTCTTGTAAAATGCATCTTGCTTGCCATAACTCCCAAAATTAGAAATAGGGTTTTGAAGAAAATCATTTACTTTTGGGACAACAAATTTAATGATTATAAATCCCTCAATATTGCTTAGAATATCTATCAATGACCACAATTATGAAATACCATAGTCAATATGCATCTCTTGGATTTGGTTTGATAGAAATATGGGCACTCTATCAACAGATAATTGAATTGCAATCCACATGACAATCACCAAAAAAACCTTTAAACAACTTATTTTAAATCAGCCATAACTTCACTTCCTACTCCGATTTGATCCCTTTTTTTGAAATCAAATGTTTTTTTAAAGGAACTCAAATTGCATATAAAAAGCTATAGTAATTATTCTAAATTCCATTCCCCCCCCCCCTCCGCCCAAAAAAAAATGATTGAATTACAACAACGATATAGAATACTTAAACTTTAGAAAAAAACACAAATACATCCACAAGGGAATGAACACAAGAACGTGGAAATAACCCTTAAGGTAGGGCAACACTATTAATTATTCCTTATTAATTATTAAAGGAATCACTCTACAAGCCATGTTTGCTACACCATAACTAATCAATTATTCACAAGACATATCATTCCACTACTTCTTCTTCTTTGTATATTTTCAATCCACCTGCCTAGACACCTTTTAGAGAATGAACTTTATAATAGTTGGAACCTTCTAGATACTTCATAGAAAATAAACTTTATAGTAGGAAAAACCTTCAAGTAATCCTTATTACACTCATTGTTTTTCACACTACATGAGCCTTATTTGATGAAGACAACTTCAATACATAACATTACCCTCTTAGGTACCTCCCTAGGTATCCCGTATTACCCTCCCAAGGTACATATAGTGGAATTTGCTTAACCCATAGGAGGTGCAGGCACTTCCAAATGAAGAATATGAAAAATAATTTATAGATATATAGGTTATAATAGATATGTAATACCTACAATTTTGACTTGGAATGTACTTAATCAAAATTATTTAAATGATGTAAATATGCTATAATGGATTCCTAGTGCGGAGCTCAAGGCCAAGACCCAACTAGTGAATGGCTAGGCATGTATGATGTAAATATTTTTATTGGGGCCTTCTGGTTGGATTATCATGCCAATTTAAAATATATGTAAATATTATGTTGGACAATAATAAAATTCTCCAAGATGGTTGTCTAAAGAGCACTAGAGGGGCTATGATTCCAAAAGAGGGGAAGCAGAATGGGGGCCTATGGGAAACTAAATCCTTTGTTTCCAAGTGTCAACCATAGAACTTGTCTAATTGTTACCATGTGTTTTAAATAAGTCAATTAATTCCTTTTGACGATTAAATCCAATCATTGAATGCATGTGTGAGGTTGGTGGGAAAAGTCACCTCGTGAAGTTATTGAAGCATGGGGTGAATGCACTTTTGTGATCGTTATGTCAACTGTCAAAAGTCATTTTCTTCTATAGTCAGAAGCTATGTCAGTTGTATTTTCACCATCATCTCATGCCCCTTGGATCCCACACTCATTCTATCATTCTTTCATGCATATTTCCACACTACGCAGAGCTTCCTATGGTTGTTCATGACCATTACTAGATTGTGTTTTGACTCATTAAATCCAAATTCAAAGACAGGGTTACATATTTGAAGGAAGAATAAATGGTTGTAGGTGAGCATAGAGGTTGGGAAAGCTAGGAACCTTTACCCTTTGAGTTTTGCTACTCGTAGATGCTTGAGAATCCATGAATTAATGTTGCATGAGGTTCTCTAATAACATACAATAAGATGGCTATCCGCGAGATGTAGAACAGTTGGTGGCAGGGTATGGTTAAGACGCCCCCTAAGCTGGAAGGTCACCAGTTCTAATCCCGTCGGATACCAAAAATCCAACCATGTTAAGGGTTGGTGCGGTCCAGGCCGGGTGCGATCCCTGGGTGATTTTGACGGCTTAGATGCCCCTGGTTCGTGGTCACTCAGCCAATGGCAACCCTGCTAGTCAGGGGGGTTCCACCACTTTGCCAACAAAAAAAAACATACAATAAGATGGATTCTTATTGAACACATTGGTAAGAATTGTAAGGGTTGGATTTCTTTAGGGAACTGTGTAACGATGAAGGGAAATTCCTTCCTTGTGTTTTGTAGGGCATTGGAAGGAGTGTCATGGATATGATGGCCTAGTGAGGTCCATGTAGAGCTCTAGATGATATTTTTGCTAAGCATGGAGAGAAAAACAGGTTGGTTATGAGAGAGAGAAGCATGTAGGTGCTTTATTCACCTTAGTTGCCTCATAGCCTAGCGTAGGGTGTTCTCTTAGCATAAATTGTATATGTTGGACAAAGTGCCTATGGTTGGGTGGAAAGTCACTCTTACACAGACAATTGCTTTGATATTTCTTTTTTTAAAGATAAGTATTATCTTTGTATACAATATGCAATGATTTTATTATTATGACTGTCATAATTATGATTGTAAATGCATGTGTTGTGTGTGTGGATGGAGTTTATTTCCGCCCTGGATTTTTTATTATGCATACATATTTTAAATGTTATGAATTTGTAATTTGGATATGGGGCAAAATTTAGAAGCCATAATATGGTTAACGTCCTATCTTGTTGGTCGGATTAATGGATGTGGACTTTATAGAGTGGTATGAGAGCTTCGAGTTGCAATATCAATGTTCTATGGGAAAAAAATGCACACTTACAGGCAAAAAATTGAGTTTGCAGATGAAATGCCCCTATGAAAACTTGTGGTTTCAATCGTTAGATGGTATCATAACCTAGTTGTGGCTTAGATATGTTGTTTGCATGTGGGAGAGTTAGATTGGATAAGGGAAGCTTTCAAAATTTGTAGATTTAGTAGTGGGAAGGTTCTATTATGTTATGTGACAAATAATCCCCTTATTGACCGAAATAGAATTTCATAACATTTAGACATTTTAAAAATTGGTAAATTTAAAGTGGGGGCCACCTATGCCATGTGGACAAGTGATGTGGAGGATCCATATGGGAAGGAAGCATGATGTGTATGAACCACATGGGTCGGAGGTATGATGTGGACTACCCACATCTATACATGAGAGCTATAATATGACCCAAGGGCTGGTAAGATCTTAGCACCCTAGTGCTAGACCTGACGTACCATGTGACTCGAGGTTAAGGACCAAGGGATAGGTGGAAAGGGGATAAACCTCATTAGTGATCATGATCAGTCAGAGTTGACCACAATCAATGGCCATGGCTCATAGTGCATCAACAATGTGCGCGGTGGTTAACAACAAACAAGTGAATTGTTAGGTAGATACCACCTGACCACGTGCCATATTTTAACTCATAGTGACTCCCCAAGAAACCTTTTCAAAACCACTTTTGCATAGAGTTCTTACCACTTCTGGTAACGAGAAATTGTCGATGCATTTGCGACCAAATCCAAGTGGTATAATGACTTGGCATCTAACAGAAGGTGACTTGGACGCATCACAAGGTGACATGTAGAAATTGTCTGACACATCAGTAAGTACATGTCATGACACGCTAGCACCCTTCCATGCCAATAGAAAATCGCATTGTTCTTATGCATCAGATTGTGTAAAATTAAAAGATTTAAATAAAAAAAATGAGGGTGTGTCCCTCAACCGGCCTTGCAGCAGCAGGTAAGCCCCCTTGACCCCCATTATTTTTTTTACAAATCTACAAAGTTAGTTCAGGGATTTAACCACAGCTTCTGAAACAATATAAAATTGGGAAAATTGTGGATTATGAAGGATTGTTATAGAACTGCAAAAATGTACAAGTCTAGAGAAAGTCGAAAAAGACAAAAGTAGTGAATTCCATAATTATATAAAAGGTGACTGGAGCATCAGATCAGAGAGAGAAAAGATATTGAGTAATCATAGGAATATGTATTATCTGGGACAATAGATAATTTGTTCTATTTTTCCATAGTTTATATCCTATAGGTGTTTGAAATTGGCTTCTGGAATTAACTGAACCTACTAGAAAAGTGCAAAACTAGGCAAATTTGGCAATTTTGAAGTATTGTAACTTTTTGCTCTGTAATCATAATTGGGCATATTTATAGTCATTAGAAATTTTATCCATGGGGGAAAATTTGTACATTTTAAAATTATGAAGTGGTGATTAAGGTGTTTCTATAACTTGATGATAATAAAAAAAGTGCATGTAGTCATAATTTGACAAAAAATGTCAATATGAGTATTCTCCAGAATACATGAAATTTGATTTTACATTTTCTAAGGATGTAATAAATATAAAGGTTCATCATTCATTATAGTTATATTTGGAAACCATTTCCCTTTATTGTGTAATGTACCAATCAACCCTTCAAAAAATTTAAACAAATACAGTGAAAATGGAGGGATCAAACTAGTCACTTTTAACTAAGATCATGAGGGCATTTCTAAGACTGTGGAAGGTGGAAGGGATGCGCTAGCTCAAGGATCCCTTGCACAATGTACTTGTACCATTTATGTTTCAAAATCAAACACTGCTGAAGCCTACTCCAAGCATACCTAAGTACACCAGCATATGCAAAATAAATCCTCAACTTGGTAATTCCCAACGGATAAGGGTAAGTGGTTTCAACTTCAGAAGGATTAGAGTAATCCAAATTACTATAAAAAATCAGTTATGCTTCGAATATACAGGTTTAGGAATGATTTAGCAAGATTTGGAGGTCAAACAAACAGAATTAGCAATCAGGACTACACAGAAGGCTAATTTTCAACTTGAAATTAAGCAAGCCTAAAGGTCACGAAACTCTATATTTGGACTTGGATTATTTTTATCAATACCTTAGCTAACAACAATAATTGACAAAACCCAATTTCATTGATCGGAATATAGTTAACCAATGCAATACTGAAAACTAGTTAAAATTCATGAAAATATAGAGAGGGTGTAGAAAACTCATAAGAAAACCATATATCTGCATTATTTAAGTTTAGAAATGATTTAAGAGGTTAATTAAGACAGATATTACATCAATAACACTCCAAGAGGCCTTACAAGATAGTCTCGTTTCATTACATGATTCGGTACATCAAACTTCCATGGAAAAGAGCAACTAATTCTTGGAGACTTGAACCCAATTTCATATTCAAAATTCAAACCATACCTATAACAAAATCAAAACTTATATATACATCAAATTAAATACGAATAAATCAATTATAATGGATTATTTCCATCATCCAAACACTCTAGCTGAAGATTGAACTAGTTGAAGAAGCAACAAGCGCACATCTCCCAATTGTGACTAGGGGCACATCTTCCGAGTCGAATTGAAAGATTAGATCTCTCCAAAACCAAAACAAAAATTATCCAAAATATGTGAATGTTGCAATCAACCTTTCTTTTATAATCTATGTTGCTTCTTGGACAAGTTACATTGTTTGTTGTTTCCTTCTTCTAACCCCTGCTTTCTAGGAATTCGAATTAGAGATTAGCTTGATGTTTCTTTGGAAAGTAGATTTGCATTTGGCCTACTTGACTTCATTAATTCACTCTCACTAGATAAAACTAGCCTCTATAGCTTTTCCTAAATCCTTTTGGCTACTTTCTGCTTTCGTTATTCCTTCTTGAGTGCAGAAATTAGGAAACTTCTGACTTTCTGCTTTATGTTGCTTTTCCTACTTTTCCTACTTTTGCATGTTTTGCTGCTCTTATACTCTTGCCTACTTTTGTGTGATTTCTTCCATATTTTTCTGAGTTGAGAACTTATTCCTTATTATTTATCCTATGCGCTCTCTTGGGCCACCTAAACCACTTACAACTCTTAAAATAATTATTAACTAAATAAATATTACCATTAAGACCATGCATTATCCTTTTATGCTCTAATTAAATTATAGAAAATTAAACATAGGATAAAATTTAATTATCTTCACCTAATAGTTATAATCAAAAAATTTGGGACAATGCAGTCCTCCCCTCCCAAAATTTGCTTGTCCTTAAGCAATGAAAAACACGGGTGTTGAAGAACTTGTACAATGCCACCAAACTATTGTTGACAATCAAAAAGGCCAACAAAATGAATATATTCCATCACAAATAGTTGGCATATTTTGCACTCCTCCGCATGCTCCAATCCTTCTTATTTGAATCTTCTTCATGAAACCTCTTACTCACCCCATGTGAGTCTCCAAACAACCATGGTGACCATTTGTGAGTGGAACATTGACAACTCCCAAAATATTCTTCTCCTAAACCCATTTAGGTACTCAGTATGTTCGGTCTTGGAAGTGGATGGATATCATGTGTTGATCTTCATGAATCATCCCATAAATAATCTCATGTGCTAACCATTGTTGTTGGAATCTTGTAAGTTCCATCTCAACCTCAAATATGCACTTAGCCAATGCATACATATTGGCTAGCATCACCCTATTATGGATCAAATAGCATGTCTCATGGGGATGCAACAACTTACTCTCATAAGCAATGAGAACTCCATTCTTCATCAAATCCAAACCTATTCCTACTCCCAAAGCATCACCCTCAAGAACAAGTGATGGAGGAAAATCTAGGGAGGCAAACATAGGGCAACACATCACCACTTTCTTCATTACTTTGAGAAAATTTCATGAGTTCTCGTCGCAACAATAAACTCCTCTTCTAAATTGGATAGCCATATTTGTCATCAAATGGAGAGATCCTATACAAGGTGCATCACATCCAATGACTCTTCTTTTCTTGGTCACATCTTTGGAAAAGGGCCAAACGCCAAATTCTCTTCATGTAGGCACCAACCTTGCCATGCTAAAAAATAATATCTATATCTATATATATATATATTATCCTAGTCCCTCCAAATTCACCTTCAAGAAATTGACCATACAATGATTATTCTACCCAAGTGTACAATACAATTTCCAAATTGAGATAATGCCTCTCCATCATTCTACAATGAATCATAGTGATGACATAGGAAGCAAACACAAACTTGCCAAGTTGCTTGCCTAACACTTTGTACATGCAAGACTATAGTGTAAATGGTGTGTTTGATGGATTAGTCCCTAACACGGATGCAAGTGGACCTCCCAAGTATGTACTACAAATATCTAGAGAAAATAACCACATATGCATATCCTTTCACCTAGATCAATCAAATAAATACATAGAGGTAGGATAAGGAAGGCTTACCTTTGATTATGATGTTTGTACCTTACGTTTCCCAATGAATACAGTCCATATTTGTATGCACTAATACCTACAATTAGTTAAAATACAAACAAGATACAAGTTGATAGAACTAGTGATAATGAGATCGATCTAATCAAATAGCCAAGGAGGCTTGATGTAACAAGATTAACATAATCAAAATATGGGAAAGAAATATATTGTTTGTATTAATAACAATACAAAGAAGTGATACAACCATTGAGGCCATGGTGTCATATCCTCTTTCCAATGGTCACCTTCCACCAAATGGTCACACTCACAAAGAGATGAGCAACATCACTCTAATGAAGGTTTAAACCAAATCCTCCAACATATACCTACACTATCCTTTTCTCCCCCGTAACCCATAGCCCATACCTTCAATTTATAATACCATGTGGATAATAGGAGTTGAGAGGATTTAGGGAAATGGATAGGATGTGATCCAACAAAAGGGGAAGGCAATCCAGATCCAGGGTTATAGGGATGTCAAATCATCCACATGAGATCTTGATCTAAAGCCTTCTCGAAGACTCACTTTTTTGCCCGTACAAAGGCCGGCGCAGTTTGTTATTGGAGCAACCAGCGTCAAGATGAGTCAACACATCCTACAATTGAGGAAAAACACGTGGAGGACGCTTGGTGCAAAGATAACAAGATGCGACTTTGGAGGTCGATGCTCCTATCTAGGCAAGCAAATAACGTTGATGTCACAAGATAAAGTGACTTTGGAGTAGAGAAAATAAGGATTCATCCATATGTTGATTGAATTCAAGGAGCGATGCAATGAGGTAGTATAGGATTGGTCAAGGTGATGAGAATTATGTGTAACAGAATTCCCCCCAAAGTATGAAGCTAGAGGAAGAATATAGGTGATGTACTTTGTAGTGACTTGCTAGTAAAATGAAACCATCGGTTGGAGAAATGACAACAAGAACCAAGGACTTTTACAATATTTGGTGACTCTGAACCAGACCAATGACCAATTTTACAGATGGCTTCCAACTAATACACTACATATCCATTCCAACATTGGAGACCAAATATGACCATTGAAAGCAGAAGTGGAACTATCACCATACAAATCGTAGCCACCGACCAGTATAATGTGAATATATGAAACCAATAGAACATGGCCACCGACCAATACAATTTGGACCTATGTGACAGACACAACATAGACACCGACCAATACAGTGTGGATGTACATAACCAATCTCCATCGCAACCTGGGTACAAAATATAGAGGATCCCCAGGTTCTTCAAACCAACCTTGCAACCAATACGATCTTATCTATGTGAATAAAAGGATTTGATGTCGAACATGGTAGGAACCACTTGATTACAGGTTAATGATGTGAACCGTTAACAAGCGCGAGGGAAATCGCCAATAATGAGAATGAATCCCAAGGTATCATCGTACATTATAAGGAATGCGAGTGAATGAGTTGAAGTCGAACATCCTTAGAATCATTCAATTAGAGGTCATTGTGGTAAACCTACTGTTGAAGGTGAGAAGACCTATCCTTGAGGCATGCAAGCTTCAAGGTACATGGTATCTTCTAAGTCTAAACCCTAGAAAATTTGTTGATGTTGACAGGGGTAGAATCGTCAAAGGAGGGACATGCTGTATCCCCAATCGTTGACACAAAAACGCCATACAAGGATGATTTCAGATGGTAAATCAAATGAGTATGGATTGACATAAGGTATATAGGCAAGTTAAAATATTGGTTCAAGGATTAACATGGCAAAGAGGTGTAAAGTTTTGACTCAACAAATGACTACCCTTAAACACTTAATGGTACGACAAAAGACTTGGCGGCATCAACAAACTGAGATTGAAGACAAAACACAATGCGACATGATCGAAGCATTCTCCAGATGACCCAAAGGAGTGCTAAGAATCATGGACTTGATATGACTAAAAAACAAGCTGATTTCCCAATTGTTCGGATGAAAAACAAACAAGTGCCATGTTAAAGGGGTGAAACAAGCTTCCACTAACACAAATTGAGATATGGTCCCTTCCCTTTTTCCCCATCATGTTTGACAAGTACCTCATTCTTTATTAACAAGCTCGATGAGGGTAACAGATGCTCGATATAGCTCATCTTTAGGACGAGTCCGATCTCACATATTTTGTGAACCTGAGAAAGGAGGGGTTCGTTCCCAAAAAGGGTCTTTCAATGTGTAAGTTTACAAGTCCAAAGAAAGAAAACTCAACAATATTTCATATTTAGGGAGCCTGAAAATATCTAAACAATACTCTAAAACGGAATTTTTGTGGGTTTAGTCTCGAAGGTCCGAAATAAGTATAAAACAATACCTAGGAGAACTCTCCAAGTCAAATGGCGGACTTATCAGGTATTCCTTTTTCGTAATTAGTTTTCCAGGACTGAAAAAGGGTTAAACTATCACTGGACAAATGTTCCTTCAGAAACAAGATTATGCCTAAATATTTACAAGTATGGGGCAACGAACCACAAACTTGACGCAATTTAATAATATCTTAACGAGCACGAAATCGTCATAAAGAGCGCTCAAAATCTTTTCCATGTTTAGGTCAAGAGCACGAAGAAAAAAAATTCAACTCTAATCACCTCTCATATTTTATACCAGAGCATGAAAAGCGAAAACTAAGCTCAAAAGTTTTACGGGAAAGAGTTGTCATGGAAAAGTGAGAAGAAGACTGAGTCAAAATTCCCCAATGATGTTTGACCTGTAATCTCAAACATTAATGTTAATGGATTTAACACTAGATAAAAGAATTACTTTCATCAAATAAGGTAAAACAATAATAAAAATAGGGTAAAATAATAATAATAATAAAAAGGCCTTCAACTCAATAAAAAGAGGTGAGGGTAACTTTATTTTACCATTTTGTTTTTTTACCAAGAGAGTGAAAGAGCCATTTGGAGAAAATTACTTGTGTTGGAGATTGTGGACGCTCTAGGCAACCAGTGTCTCTTCTGCTAGTTTCAATTAAGCCTCATCAACCCCTACCTCATTGCCTTATCTTATTTTTGCATTTCAACAATCATGTCATGGGGATCTCTTGAGAAATGGCTTCTTGGGCAAAACAAAGTTTCACAGTCGATGTGGCATCCACTTTTTGGGATAGCGTGGAGGGTTCTCCACATGTATACCAAAAGGGAGAGAGGCATCGATCACACGTTGTGGGTAAAACCCATACACGTTAACGGAGGAACACCATTAAAAAGGATAAAAACCTCAAAAAAATCCCCAATTTTTTTGCAAAAGAGTGGTACTCTAAAGCCTCACCTTGTCATTTTGTAGGTTTTGATCGGCAAGGATGCTAGAATGGAGGGAAAGAGATCATGAAATGGAATATATTGAAGGTTTAAATGATGCCAATACCATGTTGGCCCTTTGAGAATGTGTATTGGTGAAGTTTTTCCTTATTCCAAGCATGAGGGCAAAAGTTCCTTTGTTGGAACACTTGGTGAGAATGTGGGATCCAGTTGAACAGTATTTCTGAATGGGGACTAACATTCTCATGATGGAAGAGGATATCTATTTTTTAACTTGGCTCTCAAGGAGAGTAGCTTGTCTCATCATCTTCATGCATAATTGGGGTGAAGAGAACGTTAACTCACTGATTAATACTTACTACGAGCTAGAGACTAGGGCAGCTAGTGGAAAAATCACAATCAAGAGGGTTTGTGGTGTGATACTGAGGACTGTTTGTTCTCCATGGTATGGGTGGTGGGCACTAAATCCCATCATCAAGCTACTAGATCCCAGATGTTATGCACCATAGAGTGCATGGAACCCACGGTATTCAATTGGTGTGAAAGCTGGTTGAGCATTATGAAGAGTCAACTAACTAGATGTCGATGAGGAAAGATAAAGCGATTTAGCTACGGGTTCATACTAGTTTCTTTCTTCATCAAGAGGGTTCCTCTTTTCTAACCATAGAATATAGAGGTGGATAGCCCAGGGCCATGGCAGCCGCGTATGAAGAGGTGGATGGAGTAGTTACATCGACATGGCGGTCCAATCATAGCTATGGGCTAGCCTTCTTCAGATGGATTGGCCAGCAATTACTCATGGTCGAGGATTGTGCTTATGCTGGTACCATTTTTTGAGGTGACCCTGACATACCACTCCCAGAGGGATCAAGGTGGGGTTACATAGGTAAGAAAAAGTCTCACACTTCCAAAGTTTTATTATTTTAATAATATTTCAATTTTTTTGGTATACTAATATCATTAAATTTACACTGAATGCAGATGTGGGACAAGCAAGGCCAATTGGGGCCTCCCCTATTCAGCGGCGAGGGGGATAAGGGAGATGTACAATCCAGATGCGGGGGCAGACTTGGCAGAGATAGAGCAGAACTTGGAGATGATTACCGCTAGAATGTTAGAGGTATCCCCGAATGAGTTGGATCAAGAGTACCAGCGCCATACTGTAGGGGTTTCTAGGAGGATAAGGAATTTACTTCACCGAGTGGCCCGAGTAGTGATATGTTATCATGATCGTTATGACTAGTCTTGTATCCTTATTATCTATGTAGTGTTTTTTCTGAAATCCTATGAGCTTCAGATCTTTTCAGCAAGTGCTGATTGAAAGCTATGAGATTTAGAATTTTCTCTTAGCACATTTTGTAAAACTTTTTATCATGCTTAATACAAATGCCTCTATCAGTTTTATATACAATGTGTTTATGGTGAAAGTGGGTCTCACATGGTCAGTTATTTAAGCATTAAGAATTTTCTTATTATGTTATGTTCTACTTTTCAAATATGTGCAATGTGCCAATTTAAAATAAACTTAGCTAGTGAATCAACAACCGTATTCATATACCTCTGGATGTGTTGATATCGAATGAACACAAATAATCTCTCTAAGAGGCGTACTTGTATGGAAAGACAAAGTAATATAGGATCATGGACTGTGTATATATGATTTAGATGAGAGACCATGAGCTGAGAATCCAAATAAATAGTGAGGTGGTCCACACCTTGGGAGGAGGCTTCAACAAGTAAACCGATTATTGCTTCATATTTGGCAATGTTGTTAGTCATGGGTCCTAGGCATACTCCTCCTGAGCTTACCAATTCACCAGTAGGGGAATAAAGTATCCATGTTGTCGAAGTGAGATTATGGGTGTGTCAGCTAACACCATCTACAAATACATAATAGGTTTTCATCTACATATCCAAGCAGGACATAATATAAGCAACTATAAGCGAAAAAGACCCTTGCACTCAAAATAAAATCTCACTCCACAATGCACACATTATGTACAAAGTACCTATGCAAGATTATCTTAAGAATAATATCTCTGAAAGTAGATCCCATTCCTAGGCTCTCCTAGAGATATTCTTTCATAGTCGACCAGCTCATAAGCCCCTTTCTCTAAGATACACTTTATGATATAGGGCCCATGCCACATGGACTCGAGTTTACCTGCCCCCAGCTTGTCATGCATTTGGTCATATACAAGGACCAGGTCACTTACATTGAAATTACGAGGTTTGACAGATTTATCATATTGGGCCTCGATATGTTTTTTATGTGATTCATTATGAGCTCGCGATATCTTTCATCAAGTTTTTCTAAGTAAAGAAACCTTTCTTCCTCAGTTGTGATGTGTGGTAATAATTCAACTACTAGTTTTAAGGACATAATTTTGCACTCTATAGGTAGAACTGATGAAGAGTGCAACTGTGTTGTCATCCTCCTTATACATAGGCATAACCTCGACCCATTTTGTAAATTATTCCATGTCTATACCATGATATAGCCATGCCCCCCGGCTGAGGTAGGCTTACAGTGCACGAAATCAATGCCCCATTTGGAATAGGGTCCTACGGCAATGATGGGATGAGCGAGGCAGGATGAGTCCACGTTTTGGAATGAAAAAAGTTGACAGGGAGGGCACTTCTTAATAACCTCTATACAATATTTAAAATTTGATGGGTAGAAGTATCCAACTCTTAGTATTTTCTAGGCAGTAGCCATCCCATAAAGGTGACCACCACATACCCCAGAGTGGTAGTCATTCAAGGTACACTTGGCCTCTTCATGGGTCAAACATCGTCGTAAAATCGAGTCAATACCGAGGTGATATAAAGTATCACCGATTATGGCATAAAACTTCACGTGATGGTGAATGCGATGATGGTCGTCACGAGATAAATCAGGTCGAAAGCGTCAGGTTTGGAGATACAATGAGATATCCCCATATCATGGGTCAAATGTGTTGATCAGGAATAGAGCCCATTGGATCGGGTTCTTAGGAAGCATGGGGAAGTTCACACATAAGCTCTGCGAACACCAATGATTTTTTAGAATTAGACTTGGATAACTCTAGTTCAAATTCCTGTAGGATAACTATCCAATGGGAATATCCCCCCCCCCCCAATGTTTGACGAGTCAAAATGTAATGCATTGGGTTAGAGTCTGCTAAGACAGTCGTGGTACGAAGCAGAATATAGTGTTGAAATATCTTGACAATGATAACGGTTTACAAAGCCAACTTCTCAACATGCAAATAACGTGTGGTCAATTCATCGAGATTCTTACTATCGTAATAGACCACATGCTCTTGGTCGTTCCTATCTTCTTGTACTAAAACCATGTCGATGGTAGAGATAGAAGACCGGATATAAAGGAGGTAATCCCTGGTATAATCAAGTGGTTGCAACACGAGTGTGTGTGTGATGGCATGTTTAATATTGTCAAATGCTTGTTGAGCATAGTCATCTCAAACAAAGGGTGTTCCTTTTCTAAGCAAGCGCATGAAACCATGGGTTTTCTCCACATAATTACACATAAAACAACGCAAAAAGTTTGCCTTCCCTTACAAACTCTGAAGTTCTGTAATGTCGATGGGGGGTGGTAGATCTAAAATGGCCTCCACCTTAAGGGGATAAATGTGGATATTGTCTTTTGAAACAATGAATCCAAGAAGTTGTTCGGCTTCACACAAAAAATGCACTTGTGAGGATTAAGTCGGATATTATAGCGACAACATCAGAGGAAGAATTTCGTTAAGTGGTAAATATGGAACTCATGATGATGTGAATGAGCTGGTAGATCATCGAGGTAAGGATCCACTATGTATTTGATATCATGAAAGGCATACGACATGGCTCGCTGGAATGTAGCACCAACATTTTTTAGGAGAAAAGGTAGTTTGAGATAAGAAAATGTACCCCAAGGGCAGATGAAAGCAGTCTTAAGATGTTCTGTTGGGGTGAATCTCTATCTGATTGTAGAAGAAGAATCCATCCATGAATGAAAAGTTGACACTACCAGCGCAATTATCAATGATTTGGTCGATAAAGGGAGTGGGGTAGTTTTCCTTAGGACAAGATTTGTTTAAATCCCTATAATCAACGCAAACTCTAATTGTTCCTTATTTTTTTTCAACAGGAACGGTGTTAGAGACCCAGTATGTCAAGGGGACAAGGTAAATGAAATTGACTTTCAAGAGGTTTTCAATTTTTGCTTTAATAGCCACAATATTTTGGGGGTTCATTGGTCAAAGCTTCTACCGGACAAGTTTTTCCAGAGGGTAAGTCTTAATTTCGTGGACGACTATAGCAGGGTGAATACCTAGAATTTGTTCGTAGCTCCATACAAATACGTCGCAAATTTATTTGAATAAGGCCTTATAAGCTTCAATTTCTTTAGGGGAACATGTTTTGCCAACAAAAAAGTGTTCCACAACATCAAGTTTCATTGAAATGTCTATGGGGATGGTAGGCGTAATGTTTGCCAAATTTCCTTTGGTTCTCGTACCTTGTGTGAAGATAGGAGACTGAGGGTTTACCATAACATCTGGTGAAATAATGGTTGAAATGTTGTTCTCCACCGTATCCAAAGGAGGCAAGAAAGACAACCTATGGTGGTGGTATTCCTAGGGAAGCTCATCCAAGCTCATGATTTCCATGATGGACTCATCGGAGGGGAAAGTCTGAAGAAGAGAATCTAACGATGGCAAAGAAGAGCTAAGCCAAGATAATAGAGAGTAAGGATGAGATGTCATTGAAGGATCGTAATCAAACATAGGATAATCAATTATTGATTGAATGATGTGGTACGCAGCCTCGGTCAGGATGAGGGGCATTTGATCTCCAATCGATTCAAGTTCTGACAAGCTGGGAACAATCCAAGGATCAGGTGAGTTGGAGGGGTGTAGAACTAAGTAAGAGATCATGTTCACCATGGCGGTAGGAGATGGGGGGTTGTGTATAAAAAAAAATCCCATTAGAGATTAATCTTTCAGGAGTCTGACCCCTACACTCTCATAACTGGGCGTGAATTTCCCTAAAACATGTACATTATTTGTCGGGTGATAGGTAGTATACAGTGAACATAAATCTAACTGATCAAGGAGAACCTCAAATGTCATCATCCATAGAATTCTAGGTTCCGGTCACTACTCAGAATTTGGTCATTCATCGATTCATCATCGATGAGGGGGCATCCACTTGCGTTATGTCAAACTTTGTTTGGAAGAAGCTCAGATTTCCAACCCTTAAACCCTCAACAATCAGCCTTCGTTCTTACGATGGATGTGCTACCTAAACACAAGGAGTTCTCTTAAATGTCCCCATTGAGTTAGCCAAAAAAATCGTGTTGATTGACATTGAGGTTGTCAATGCCCAAATCGATTACAACCTCCTTCTTGGAAGTAGTTACATGTATGCAATGAGATTTGTTGCTTCTACCGTCTGATGACTCTTTATGTTCCCCCATGATGGCAAGATCGTGACTACCGACCAATTGACGTATTACGATCTTAAAGGACCAACCACTCTAGAACATGTCCTCCCTACTATCGACAACGTATCTATCTCTTCCTTGTATGTCGTTGGTCCAAGCCTATTTACCAGCGCCCCTTTGATGGACACTTTTTTGTTCCTCCCACCTCCCCATTCGACGACTAACATATCGTATTTGTGCACCATCACATTAGGTAACATTCTGATCTCCTCGCAACCTCAGCCACAACCCAGACCACAGACCCCTTATAATTATTTGTGTTCATTCCTATGCACACAATCCTCTTCCTCTTTCCACCTTCTGGAATTATGAGTAAGATAGTCATGGCTACTCTCAACCTTTCGAGCTTCACTTTGGATATTCCCGTATGGTACCTTAATCCACCCACCCTCCCCTCGACACCACAAATCATGTTGATATCAATCCAACCTCTTGAGATGGTGTCACACCCACCCCCTAGTACACAACCGACTGTTTCTTCATCCACTCCTAGCCCCCCTCTTCCCACGAATACTGGGTCAAGGCACCCAAAGACCCGATAAAACCATGTCCACTTCCTACTTGTGCTTTATGCAATGTCCTCAACCATGCGATGCAAAACTATCTCGATTTGCCAATCCTTTACACCCACATGCACATAGTAGTCGAGACCGACAATGCTCCAGTTGTCAATGTACCAACCATACCTGTGATTAAGAACAAATCGCTATGAACCAATGACTCATGTGTAGTTTGTGTCCTATACAACCATTATTCCCATTATTGCCCAAACTTTCCCGAGTACCAGTCTCTCCTTAGTGACCTTCGCAAGCACTCTCATGAGTCCAGAATCACTGTCCTTGAGGAGATCCACCCATCGGCCTCTTCCTCAGACATCAATAAAATGATTTATACAATCTCTACTTCCAGTATTCCTTCCCCCTCCATGTTCATGGAAGATCCCTTTGATCTATCCAAGCACCACTTTCGTGACGATGAAGAGAGCCTTGAAACCGCCACTGGTTTTACCCCATTTCATTTAATCCACGGTGTGGAGTCAGTTCTTCCCATTGAATGCTAGATTCTGTCACTTTGCCTTGTCATCGAGTTTCGACCTGATACTTTATAGTTGGAAAAATGCCTACTTATGCTTGAACAAACCGATGAGGACCGTCATGTTTCTCTCCAAATGATCGAAGCATCTAAGACCCAGTCAAAGTCCCATTATGACTCCCACGTCCACCCACACACCTTTAACGAGGGTGACCTCGTCCTCGTCTATGACCAAGGCCATGATAAGATTGGAAAATGGAAGCTCAAATCCATGTGGTACGACCCTTATGTCATCCATTAATGTCTTAGAAAGGGGGCATATCTCCTCATTGACTCTGACATTTTCCTCTTGAAGAATCCTCGCAATGGGATCTACCTCAAGAGATTCTATGCCTAAGTTGACCAACCTGCATACCTTTGTATCATAGTTTTTCTTTCTTGTTTTGCATCATTTTTACCACGTGCATTCATATCATAGGATCATAATCAGTACAAAAAAAGAGAAGCTCCGCGGGATTTCTCAGCCAACACATCTCCCTTTGTTTCTGCTCTAACATACTCAACAGCAACCGCGATCCTCCTCATCGGAGAGATCCACTCTAGAGGGGCTCTATAGCATGCGACAATAAGATTGTCGTCTAGGTATTGCCACCCATCATTGGTGACCCCCTTCAATAGTCACTCCACGTATAACCGTAGTGAGTCTAACATAGTACTCCATCGCCTCATATGCCCATGAGCAGGTGGATCTAACTCCTTGTACAACCATAGTGAGTATAACGTGGTACTCCATCGCCTCCTATGCCTGTGAGAAGGTGGATATAACTCCTCTTCCCTGCCCCTGCGTCGTTGGTATCCCACTAGAGGGTGTGGTACCATGTCTGCACATGCACACAGTATGTCATCAATATTTATCACATGTATGAACTAACTACCACTATGCTAATAAATTATATATGACTGAAAACACGAAGATTCATGTATACGCACCTCTAAGTCCCTAGACCTGTCCAAGAGGTCGAGGCATCTTCAAATCTCCTCGGTATTCCATCCCAGCATATGGATAATGCTTTATGAGGATATGAAGTTGTTGCCACTATGCAAAAATATCTTGAGGGAAGAAATGACCTACTAGGACACCTCCCTCCCTAATCATCATTCTCGCACCATAGCCTCATACGAGGCTTGTGAGGTCCCCCGCCGAGCACCGCTAGATGCGGTCGTAGTGTCGATAGTCGGTTAAAGAAGAATGATCACAAAAAGGATGGGAAACTGAAATCTCCATCCACCAACCTATCCTAGTTCAACCCATGCTGAACCGGTGTCAGATACATCTGGGCCCACCCATAATAGGTTCCCCTCAGCACACTCTTAACGATCAATAACTGATCACCTGAGATCTTGTGAGAAAATTTCAATCCTAGTATCAGCAACACCATTGTTTCCATTACGAGTCTCTAAACTATTGATGTCACACACCAATATGTATGATGCATGCACATCAGCCATCGCATAGAAATTCCTGACACACAAGTCATCCATCAACACCCTCCTAGAGAGTTTCAGCAAGATATCGCCGATAACGCCCAGCAATGGGAGCCAGTAGGCCAATAAGAAAGTACACATCTCGGAGGGTGATCTCCAGCTGCTCATCTTGTGTGATGAAACACTTTGAATCTCTATCCCAAAATCTCACTAACTTGTTCATTAGTAGCTTTGTTGAACGCAAATGGGGGCTTTAAAAGAACTTCAACAGCCCAACCGGGCGAGCGTATCATGTACTTCACCATCCTCCTCCACCTCATCTCTGAGTTCCTCAATGTCTCACTCTTGCCATCCAACTTAGAGCATCTTGCACATCCATAAAGTCCCTGTTAGACCCAGTTCAAGAAAATGTTTCATTTTGTTATAGGTCGCACCTGTCGCGCATTTTCGTGTGACCCAAGTCATGCAAAAATGCTTGACAGGTGTGACGTGGGTGCCCCCTGTCTCTTGAACATCTGCGATCCAAGTCACACATGTATCCCCAATAGGTGTGACTGCGTTGTTCCTGTGTGCCCAATAGGTGCATCCTAGGTCGCTCCTTTTCCCTTGAAAAGTGTGACACATCCCCACGAATCCTCCAAGCTCGGCCAAGGCCCCTAGAATGAGAAAAGGACAAAACTAAACCATTGAAAATGACGGGCTAGGTGAGAGCTCTTACCTGCAACTCATAGATCGAGAAACCATCAGTCCAGTAGGAAGAAATCAACAAATTTGCTATGGGGCCCTCCACAACTCAACATTGAATAGTAAAATTGACATGTGTCATGTGGTCCCCCCTTGTTCATAGGCCTCCATTTGGTCAACTCCTTCCATGAACCACAGAGTCATCTGATGCCTGTTTTTCACTCCATTCACACTGTCAGGTTCAGTTTTTTGCCCTTTGTCCACCTATGGGAGTTACGTCTCATGATCTCCCTATATGTTTTCAGGTCATTTCCTGGATTTACATCGATTTGCGTGCCACCAGGAAAATCAAACCCCTTATGTATTGGCATGTTCACAATCCCTCCTCTTCATCCATACTGCAAAGTTTCCCTTGTGATGCCACCATTCATCGTCCCGCAAGGAGACCCCACCAGTGTTCCACTATTATTTTTTCTCCTTGTCAACCATGATCCCAACATCACCCCTTTTGGTACATCGAATACTTCCTCCTTTCTTAACTGACCATTATAGAGTTTATGTTCGCTCTTTTATGAATCCTTAAAGAATGAAAAGATTGTCGAGCACGCTTGCTTCCTTTCATGCTCGTTAAAGTATTTGAATGGGTGTCTATGTGGGCTCGTTTATCCCTTTTTCAGACTACGTAGACTAATTAAAGAAAAGTACCACCCTAGCACCTTCAAGCTAGGAACAATTCCCCTTGTATCCTTTTATGTTTTTTTGTACATTGGGACCGTAACTTACAAAAAAGTTCATTTATGGGTTGTATTTAAGCTCTTTTCCATCCGTCTCATAAAGAAAATATCGCCAAGCAAACTTGGTTCCGTTCATGCTCGTAAAAGTATCTGAATGACTGTCAAATCAATATAGGTTTAACCTTTTTCGACCTGGTTGGACTACCTATGGGAAAGAAGTATCTCTGCCCCTTTCGAGTTGAATAGCTCTCCTTTGTACACTTTTATCCTTTTCAGACTTAGGAGACTATTGTATGAAAAAGAGACCCTACTAGAGTCTTCTTCATGTTTTCATACTCTCTAAACATGAAAATACCATCGAGTATTTGTCATCTTGGGCTCGAAAAAATTCCATGAAACAGTATCATACTGAGCACACTTCTATCCCTTCTTCGCACTCCTTAAACTATGAAGAAGGCCTAAAGAACACCTTTTGGTGCTCACATATATTGCATATAGTCTACCATTATGGAAACTTTCCCCCCATTGGGTCACCTTTGTTCAGATTATTCTGTGATGATTCTCCCTTGGATCCCTTGGATATCACTTGTCTATTTACTTCCCCAAGTATATCCCATTATAGTCATCTCCTCGGCTCCACAGTTATGATTCCATCCACATGAGTCAGTGTCATCTGCTGCCAGGTCAATCCTGTTGTTATACTTTGAACAAAGGAAGTTTGAGTCCCCCATACTCCCCTGCCCCTATCCCCTCTTTAATGTCTCAATCACATTATTGTTCCATATCCATGGTTGTCCCCCTCGTGCTTCTATCGAGAAAACTTCATTTCCTTGGTAGTTGCAGGTCTCTCTCTGTTGACATCAACACATCTATTCCAAAGGATAGACCCATAGGTCCCTATATCTTGGTTTCATCCACCTTATTGATGAGTTCCTTGGACCACTTGAAAGAAGTCCTTAGTTCCTTTTGGGTTGGTTATGTCTCACGTGCTCGACTTCAAGTACATTATCGCACCATTGAGATTCGTACAAGGTATTAGTTCCTTCATTATTTGGTCGAAGACCCCGGTTGTCACCTGACTCTAGCACATTAGCAAGTCTATTTTGGGACCCATATAGTTTCTTGTCCCTTCTGATTTTCGGGTTGCATTAGCAACAGTGTTCGGAAGCTCCTCATTATCATGCTTTCGTATATCTCCAGTATCTGAGGTCATTTATTGTACCTCAAAGATTCTGACTCTCAACCATTGAGTCCATACAATTGTGTACACCTTCAAAATCAACAGAGCATCCTTTACTATGATATTGCATTCCAAGAGAATGTTGTTGTTTCTATGTACCAGTTCTTTAGAACATCGTTTGTATTCAGCCTTCTATTGAGGCCAACATTATGTACTTCCAGTTGTATGTATTGATCAACTCCCATTAGCCTTGATCCCTTTTTGTATATTGAGACATTGATACAAGCATAGGCATGCCTGCCTCGTCAATATATATGTCTGATATTATATGTACCTCATCCATTTTTTATAAGTAATACAAATCAAAAGCCACTGCAGTTCGAATGAGGAAACTCCACTCCTCCGCGGTCCTCTCTGGTTTCTCCACCATTGTCACCATTTCTCCCTTGATCCTATGATATATGTTGGCCATACGATGAGCTCCTGCTCTCACGCATCAGGGGGAAATCTGTTAACACCAAAAATTTTCCACATAGCTCTCTATGGTCCAAACCATAATAATACATCATAGTCCCACCATTATTCCCTCCATTTTGACCTTCACATTCAAATTCCACCAAAATTGATCCAAAACATCATTACTCCTTCCCCCATAAATACAGGGAAGTTGAGCATTTATTGCAACATAGCCCCATTCTCCCAAAAAGGACAAAAGAAACCTAAAAATGAGAATGGGTCAAAAACCATGGATAAATACCATACACTATGAAAAACCATGGGTAAGAAAAACCTTTGATCATCCTATAAATACATTGTGAAGGTCTCCCCACAAACATTTTTTTTGGTCACAATTTTTGGTCACACTTTTGATTCCTCAATCATTCCCATACTTTTTTTCCATATCATCCCATGATGTATGTTGAGCTTGCTCCATACCCTCCTTGATCCATTTCCCTTTGACAACCATTAGTGAAGAAGATCAGAGACTAGGATCATGGGAGCCTACGGACCATTTCCTCAAATGGCTGCAGTGGCCCGATTTAAAGGTATGTTTGTTCTTTTGTTTTATTAGTTAGAGAAAAAATATAAAATCATAAAAATATTTCATTATTGGTTGTTGTAAGACAAGGTCAAGATATCCCTTGCGCCATGAACTCTACCCCTATATTCAACCGATCTAAGGTAGGTGCTTTTGCATGTAATAGGGGAGAAATCCCCACTACAGTCTCCGTTCATCTTCTTATCTAGAGATGACTCATATGTTTTTGTTCTAGTAGTCAAACCAATCATATCACTACGCATCATAAGCACATCCACGGTTGTAGATGATTTTCCTTGTGAAGTGGGTTATTGTTGGACAACAAGTTGTTTTTGTAGTGGTGGGAAGGGGTATGTTAGGACGGCGGGTTGAGAGTTCCCTTTTAGGAATTTTTGAACTTCTTCTTGACGAGGGCACTCCCTTGTGAAGTGGTCGGTGGTTGTCCCTGCACATTATACATGGATACTTCGCCTTCCACTTTGGGTTGGCATCGGTCGTTTCATGGTTGGGTTTGTTATCCTGCTAGTTATAAGACTCTATGGATTTTCCTTTGGTCTTATTCTTACCACCAGTCTTTTGAGATGGGTTTGACTGAATTGAATTCACTTTAGCGGTTTGAGCAAGAAGAAATAACTGCGCAGAGTTCTTGCCAGCCTACTTCAAAGTTGGATTCGAGGTTGATAGAGTCAAAGATCCAGTTAATTGGGACGTAGGATGGGTTTGAACGAAACCAACCAGACCATCGGCATGTGGTCCCAAGGTTGATCGAGCCAGGTCGGTAGTAGGGTGAGGAGCATTCAGAATTATGTCATATAATGTGTCAGATTGAGCATAGATGAGATCTAGATATTGGGCATGTGAAATGGCTTGTTCTTCAGTAACTGCTCCACCCATAGCAACATCCTTGGTGTTAAAAGACAGTAACTATTTATTAAACCAATTGGCAAGTAACTGGTCTAGAATGGGAGCTTTTATCAATCTACGCCTCCTCCTCCACTCATGAATATGATCAGAAATATGGGTAGAGGTGGACTATCAAAGAGAGGTTAATAGATACGTCCCAAATTCATAACGGATGGGTAATTGACAATGTGTTAAAAAGGCCATAACCAGGGATTGAAAGTCCATAAAAGAATGTGATGGTAATTCAATGTACCATTTGGCGGCTGATCCGGTGAGGGTCCTCTGAAAGAGTCTCAAACGGATATAATCATCCATGAGAGAGTTGGAGGAACGCCATAACTAATAAGTCATCACGTGGTTCTTTGGATATTCACTATATGTCCGAAGGTAATTTAACAGGAATCAGTGACCACAAAGGATCATGTTGTATGGGATCATTAGTCAATCGTGGCAGATCTGGCAGATCAAGCATAGCCATAAACGACAATTGTCAGTTTGGTTGCAGATACTGACAATATTGATATGGTATTTGTGTACCAGTAGGACCACAAACAAATTGATGGTAAGGTGTAGATGATGGTCCTCCCATAGAGGGTTGATTATGTGGTGGTGGGTCTCTAGGTGATCCTCCTAGTGGTCCTCCGGGTGATCCTCCTAGTGGTCCTCCGAGTGGTCCTCCCGATGATCCTCCAGGTGATCCTACAAGTGGTCCTCTTGGTGGTCGTCTAGAAGGTTTTCTGGGGGGGTCTTCCAAGTGCAGGGACATTTGTCAAGTTAGGTTGACCCCATGAGGTATTCATGTTTTCGGGGTATGGAATTCCAGGATAGACGTTTCACTGGGAAATAGGTTGGTAGACTTGATTTAGCATTGTAGGTTGATTCCTGGGATAAGCATAACCCCACGTGGGTTTATTGGATGTAGGTTGCACCCACGACGATTGGATTGTGACAGGGGGAGGGATAAACATACCTCCAGTCATGGTGTGACCACTAAATACGGGTTGTCCCAAAGCGACACTCTACCCAATGGTTGAAAATTGTTTTCCGATTGTCGAAGTAACCGAGGTTGAGGATTGCATCCCAGGCATTGGATTTGAAGGATAGTTTGAA
Organism: Pseudotsuga menziesii; assembly: GCA_001517045.1. NCBI lineage: Eukaryota > Viridiplantae > Streptophyta > Pinopsida > Pinales > Pinaceae > Pseudotsuga > Pseudotsuga menziesii. The sequence goes on from LPNX010804349.1 coordinate 495,087, forward strand.
CCAAACAAAAGATTTTGAAGTGGTAGGGTTGGGACAGAGGGTTGACATGGGTAATAAGAAACCACACTTTGCACCGGTATTCTTGGAGCAATAACAACATAAGATCGAGTAGGAGTGTGGTATTAAGGATTGGATACTTCCGAACTAGAAGGTAGAGGATGGAAGCTTTGTCGTCTCACATTCTCCCCCAACGCACGTAAGCGAGAAACAGTATTATGAACTGACTTAAAAAAATGATTGTTTGAGAGCAACATTGTAGACTCTGGAGGTGGGGGTGGAACATATGACAGAGTTGAAGTACCATACTCGGAAATAGTTTGGCCTAAGGAAGTGTTCCAAAATGGAGCAGTTGGACAAAATTCAAATGCTACGGGATCATCTGGAGGTTGGGCGAATACCTAATCTTGTGCCCCAAAATATCCTTCGAGTGGGAAATCTGTTCCTTATAAAAATAACCAACATAAATACGCCAAATAATCAATGAATGGATAAATAATAGAATTGTTAAGATATGACATTTTTACAATTACATTTCTTGGGGATTTATAAGCCATTTTACACCTTTTCAATATAAGTCATGTCTTTTGAATTTTCATAATTATTTCTTATTTAATAATAATAATTAATAATATTTATTTAATTAATATTGATATTTATTATTATTAAGTTATGTTATGCTATATAATTTTTTTATAATAACATTGCCTTCCCCTTAAAGGGAGCTTTGTCCTCAAAGCTTATTGAAGACAAGGCTTATGTCTGATTTCTTGCTTGTAATGTCGTCTCTCAGTCCTTTCTTTTAGTACTTGCGACATTTGACAAAAAGAGACAACATGAGTTACAAATTCCAAAGAAAAAATGTCGCATTGTCTGTGATGTGGTCCATCCTAGATCTATCTTCATTGGAGATGATTGTTGATTGCCTTGTTGGATTAATCTTCTCGTTTTCTGCATAAGTTGCAAATTTGGGTTCTTTTGATTCTGAAATTATAACTCCTTTGTTTATGTTCATTTTGACCCTGTAGTTGGTCTAAATGATTTTTGTAATTTGGGTGTTGATAGAGAGTTCTTGTTGTTTGTTTTTCTTCTGGATTGACTTCTTTTTGAACTGTGATGGGGATCAAATTTGTATTTGTTTCTTCTTTCTCAACTTTAATTTGTTTTCCGGACAGTATGGATGCTTTCTTCTGGATTTGAACTAATTTGTTCTCTAATACATTATTATTATTCTGAATCTTCATGAACCTTTTGTCTTACAATTGTTTGTCATCTTTTAACTTCTTGATTTGTTCCTCTAGTTCTTGATTAATATTTCTTAGACGATAGTTTTCTTCTTGTTGTTTAAGTATTCTTCCTTCAAGGTCTTCATGGGAAAGTTCCATCTTCTAATTATTTTTTAGTTTCTTGATTTTTGTAAGCGATGTCTTGTTACGAATTCTGAGTCGAAATAGTTCTTCGGTATTGTTTGCTAATTTGCCAGTGTTTTTACAATTTCTAACATGTGCTTCTTTTTTGTGTCACCATACTTTTGTTGGAGTTCTTCCTTCTGTTGTTGATGTCGACATATCTCTAATTCTTTACTTTTTAGATTTCTTTGGATTTGCACCAATTCATCATCCTTGTCCCTGATGAGCTTGTTTAAATGCTTTGTCTTCTTCTAAATCGTTATCACTTTTATATGGTGATTCTTCATTATCTTCAAACTTTTTGATATTGTCTTTAAATTCTTGGTTGTGAATTTGTAATCGAGATATTTCTTCATTCTTAACTGATAATAGTTTTTTGATATCTTCATTAGCTTTTTCTAGTTTTTGGGTTTTGATCTTTTGAGCGATGATTCTCTTGTTCTATCAACTTATGAAGAATGATATACTTATTCATCTCAAATTGAAGTTTTTTATTGCTTTCCTTGTAGTATCCTAATTCGCTTTCCAGTTTCTATGATTGCATCTGTGAGTTACCTTGATCATCTTTCATAATAAAAATATTTACCACATATTGGACAAGAGAGATTGTCATTCTTAAAAAATGTCGGATATTGGAATTCCATTTCGCAATAAGGACACTTAGCCCAAAATTTGGATTTATATATGGAATCCATAATTTCTTCAATAAATCCACAATTGGCTTTCAACAACTTCTTCAATATCTTCCGAGACTTGATTTTTGCTCTTTCTGATATCTTCTTGGTCTTCTTTATTTGACTTGGTATTCTTTCTTTTTATATTAAATAATAATTGTAATGACAATTATTAATTAATAATAATTATTATTGTGTAAAATAATAATATTTTTTTTCTCTAATTTGCCAAAGTAATTATTATTTTCAAAATATAATAATAAAATATTATACGATGTTTTTTTTTGTATAGGGTTACCCTGGAGTGGAGCGACAATGGTATTGGAGTGGTGAAGTAGATTTAGGACGAAAGCTTGGAGAATGGGATGAAGTGGACTTTGGTGTAGAGTAGCATATGGGAGGGAGTGGAATGCGGGTGCAGGGATTGGGAACTGGAGGAGGGTGTAGGAGGTAGGAGGGTGCAACGTGTGAGGGAAACAGGGGGAAGTAATACGATTAGGAGGGGGTTGAGGGAAGTGTGAGGGTGGCTGCATGGAGTAGTCGAGGCTGGTTGGAGATGAGGAGAGCGGGTGGTTGCATGGGAAGATGAGATGCGTGGAGATTTAAAAGAGTATGGGAGCAGGGACAGAATACGAGACACGTAGGAGATGGAGGAGGAGATTGGAGTAGTCAGGGGTGTGGATTGAGTGTTCGTGGAATGGGAAGGAGGGTGCGGGTTGGAGCAGACATCGACGTGGATGGAGTGTTGGGTGGAGAGGTGAGGAAGATGAAGTGTAGGAATAGGTGGAATGGGGGAGACATGAGGACAGGGGAGCGTGGGCGCGCATGTTTATAAGTAGGGAGAGTATTGGAGGACATGGATGTGGTCGAGGTGTGCAGAACGGTAAAGGAATGCGACTAAGGAGAACGACAAAGAGACGAAGGGAAAATGGACACGATGAGGTGAGCCAAGGATGAACGGAGGTTGATATGTGGAGTAAGGCTACAGATGGAGAAGGAGAATGGAAAATGGGAATGTGCAGGTAGATGTGTGAGGAATGTAGCGAGAAGGTGAAGGGTGGCCTATGTGGAGAACGAGGAGGGTTGGTAAAAAACCTATGCAGGTCAAAGAACTAGTTTTGTAGGAGCTCCATAAAATATTGGCCACAAGCTGGAATCTATCCAAGAAGGGGCTATGATACCACTGTAACACTGAGTCTGTGTGTTATGGAAGAATTCGTATCCCAATAAATAAGAGATCCATCTTCATAGTAAAAATATATATATGGAATAAAAATATTGATGATATTTTACAACCAAAAGCCTTAGGAACCTATTGGGAGGAGTTGTGTCCTCTTTACGGTAATAGTAATTATTAATTGATTATTAATTTATATTGTTTATATGTATTTATTATTATTATTATTATTATTTATGTAACATAGAGGTAGATAGTCTTGCTGAGGGTCCTTTTTTTGGTGTTGATCGTTTGTTGTTTTCTGGACAGTTTTGAGATATTTGACTTATGAATATTTGGATATGACTGTCGGTTGATATGACCGTTTTTTGACTATATGGGCTGCTCTGGCTGGCCTTGCTCATGGAACGTCTATGTTTCCAATATTTGTTTATCGTATCTTTTATTTGTGGATAGATTGGGTGACTTATATTTTGATGTTTTGGGATGGGATGGACTTATAGACCTTAATATGGGTGCTGATCTTTGTTTACAAATATGCTTAGCATATCTACAAAATGTAATTTTGTCTCTCTACGGATGAAATAAAACTATGTTTTTTTTCCTTGGAAAAAAAAACATAGAGGTAGATAGATTTTCGAGAGGTGAATAATCTCATTCGGATTCAGTAACTAGTGTACCATCTCCATGCAGATCAGCCATAACAGGTTGGTCCATGGTTACCCATTTGCTTCCCTCCCTGGCGGGGGGGTATTCATGCGGTAAAACCTACTGCCTACGAGATATCCTCACAGGTTGCTTGGCCAGAATGTTTGGCCCAAGATTGTCTTTAAAAGTTTTCTAATAAAACACACACACAAAAAGTCCTACACCAGCTAAGGCCACAAGCACACTTAGGTGATAGTGGAGTTTAAATAAGTCAGATCCTGACAGGAGTGTCAAGTCCTCACAACTCGCTATATACCGCAGGGTCCAACAATAAAACGCGACAAGGAGAATTAGGACCATACCCTTGCTTGAATACCCGACTACCTGGATGATATATGCATAGTAGTTCTCCGAGTGTTGTTCCTAGTGTATTGCTTTGACAAGATCACCGATGGATTTACTTGGTTGGTTCCAGGTTCCTAGAAAGGTCTCCCGATATACTCAAGGTACTTGGGATCTCAAATCCGTGTTAATGTTGTCTAATGCACAACTATTTGAAAGGGGCCTTCCGATATACCATAGAGTATGTGAAGAACCTTTTTATATAACTCAAGGGTATGTGAAAAGTTGTTCGATATATTGATTAGTACATGGAAGAACCACAGACCCCAGGATGCAGTGCAAACAATAAATGAAAACTCATATGTTTATAGACGATGAAACACGTCTTCTAGCCTATCACTCAAGTTTCTAAGATTTTAGCCTAAGCTACCAGTTGATTTTATCTTGAACGATTAATGGACTTATGGAGTGTGGACCGACTGCAAAACTTATGAAATGTTTAAATCTAATGCAAGTCTTCTTTTCGATGAGATTTAACTATAGAAAAGAGAGAGGTCTTTTTTTTTTCATTTCACGCAATTAATTGAAATACAACACTAAATCATTACTCTTCTTTTTCAAGACAAAATACATACAATCACACTCTTTGAATTGATCCAAGCAATCAAAATAACACGCAACAAACTATCTCTTTTTTTTCTTTTTTCAAATAAAAAGATGAAACTAAGAATTAAAATGAAAAGAATATGAAATCTCTTTTGAACTTCCAAATGTTGGATTTTCAATCAAAAGAACAAATATTATGTGTAATGCACCAATGACAATTCCTTCACTTTGTTTTCAATTATAGAATTTGAAACTAGTAAGTTAGCACATATACCAAAGTAATGGAATTTGAAAGAAAGTTACCCAACACTACCAAAATCAAACAATCTAAGCTGAACTCATAAACACGTTATTTTACCAACAACACATTTTTGCGAAATAAAAGACTTAAAGCAGTACAAGGTAAAGCTATCAGAGAGTCACAAGACAAGCTGCTATGAGCATGGATCAGGGCTAGCTCAAAAACTCAAGCAACTACTTGACTACAAGGACTAAACAAAACCAGTGCAACCTTCAAAGTCCACTGAGTTTTAGTCAAGAAAGGCATTAACAGGTCAGGAGAGACTAAGATTGAGACTTGGAGAGATCTCTGAGATGCATATAAATTAAGCAGGGGAAGGGGGTGGGACGTATTGCAAAAACTTATAGATCGATGCGACTTGCTATGTAACAGAGCGCATCTATAAGAACCGACGCATCTTAATAATACACCCAGGTGCGTCCTTGACGCGATTTAGATGGTGAGCAAAGTGTGACTATGACAGTTGAATCTCTATGGACAAATATAAGGTGTGTTGAATTTATAATTTATTTTTGAAAAATGTCAAAGAAAACAAACCCAAGCACTCAAAACCACTCAGAGACCCTAGAATACCAAGAAAAATACAAGTCCAACAAAACAAAGTAAGAGCTAAGAACAACTCAATGCAAGTGGGAGAGATCGAAAACTATTGCCAGTATGGTTGCCAATTTTGTTTGATGGATTAGTCCCTAACACAGATGCAAGTGGACCTGATCCCTAGTCTATAAACACAAGTCTAGAACAAAGAACCATAGATGTATATCCTTTTACCTAGATCAATCAAATAGCTACAAAGAGGTAGGATAAGGAAGGCTTAGCTTTTATTCTGATGTTTGTCCCTACCTTTTCCACATGAATACGGTCCAACTTTGTATGCACTAGTACCTGTAATCAATTAAAAAACAAACAAGATACAAGTTGATAGAGCTAGTGATAATCAGATCGGTCTAATCAAATAACCAAGGAGACTTGATATAACAAGATTAACATAATCAAATCATGGCAAAGAAACATATCATTTGTATTAATATCAATAAGAAGAAGTGATACAACCGTTGATGCCTTGGCGTCATATCCTCTTTCCAATAGTCACCTTCCACCAACAAGTCACACTCACATAGAGATGAGCAACATCACTCTAATGAAGGTATGAACCAAATCTTCCAACATATGCCTTCACTAGCCTTTTCTCCCCCTTAACCCATAGCCCATATGTAATAACTCAAAAATTCGTAAAAATTTAAAAATTTTCGAGTGACATAAAATGTCTAATGTCACCGCTAACGTACCACTAATAGTTAGTAGATAATAAAACAGTTTATAAGATAAGCAAAGAGTTGCTTCTTTATAAGATTTTGTAATAACTAAAGGCTTCTCCTTAATAGCTGAGTAAATGCTATTTTTGATTTAGCAGTTGTAGTTCTTCCAGAAGTAGAAAAATAACTTGTATTTTACTGTTGCTAGATATACCGAGGCTTACTTAGCTTTAAGCTAACACCATGGGACTAATGGTTCCTTACAGGTTTAGCAGGTAAACATACATTCCAGTAAAATAATATTTAAATTCAAGTCAAGAAGATACTTCTCTAGCATGTTTATGATGCTAGACTTAGAGTGTTTTAACTGCAGCTTGTCTCCATAAGAGGTAATGTTAATCTGTATTTCTTTTGCTCTCAAAACTCCGTAATGACGTTATATCAAACCATCTATGCATAGGTTAAACTGGATGATCACATATTGTCAAAAGATAACCGAAACCCTAGATGATTTTGATTCAACTTTTAATAAAAGCTTGTATTCCTGTTTATAATAATTGTGATTTATAGTTTTAGATGTAAAGAAATTCAGTTCATATCTTGTAGCTTAATACACTCCATACTGTTTGGTGTCCATCACAATTATCTTCGTTTCAGGGTTTTATACACAACATTCTCTCAATACTAACAAGATTACTTTTACTTTAACTATTGACTCCTTACTAAGTTGCTATAATTGTTACTGAGACTCCGAACATAGTATAAGGACTGTATTTACTAGTATTCCCAAAACTCAATTTAATAAAAGAACTGAACCAAGAATCTCTTTTTAGCTGAAGAAATCTTCCTTATTACTTTACAGTCCTTTACTTTGAGTTCTTAATACTTGTATCTTATACACTCAATCCTAGTGTATCCTTTAGCTATAAACTAAACCCTTTTTACAAGTTGTTTATAAAACTCTCAAGATAAGTTTGTTGATTTTCATACTCTCAGATATCTTATAGATACTTGGTCTCATCTACCCTTTTGCCCCCCTAATTCTAGGTTTCATTGGATCTCATTCTTATTGTAGATTAACATTAAGTGAATCTTTCACCCACGTTTCAACTTATGAGGTTATGTAAAAGAACTACCCTACTTGTCCCATAACCAAACCCAAAAAGGAAAGAAATCCATACCTAATCCTATAGTTGGCAAACTAAACATCAAAACAATAATGTAGAACATGATTATCAATCATAGGATTGCACAATGTATAAATGATTTAAGGTTTGATTATAATTATTTGTTTGCAGCCAACGTGACTATAGACTTCTACCCATGTTGGAGATAAATATCGAAGGACACGTGGTGATGGTTCTATCCATGAGATGGTTGACTTAAAACTAAACCCTACTCTTTTCTTTTCGTAGAGTGAGGGTCATTCGTCCAATTTGGCTGAGCTGTGAGCTTGTGGCCATCGAAACCCTGTAACCACCTCCATGTTTGCAGGTTGCTTCCATAATAAAACACTATGAGCTAGTTTAAGTGAGGTCGTAAGGTGGTTTCTTGGTGTTTAAGGTTGGAGTGATTGCAAATTTACCTTCATATTGTGACTCGGAGTTCGGTTGTATTCAGTGCACTATTCTTGTCCGTGGCATTACCCTTCCATATGCCATGTTCCAGCTGCTTGCGACCTCTAGTTTCTCCAATGAATATCAGGTAAAAACAAAAGGTCGGTCAATGTTCTTACTGCATGACAATTATAAAATTCACAACACACTTAGATGCTATAACTAACACTTGTCCTTCTTGTGCAGGTTCCCTTTATGACAAAAGGGGTTAGCTAGAAGCTCGACTCTCCCATTCATGATTTCATAAACCCCGGGTAAGCCCTGGTTGCACTAAGGGTTTTTCTCCTGCATTCATGTGGTGGTCTGAATGGCAAGAAACTCGATTGCTGGTTGTAAACTCCGCTTGGGTTTTTACTGCTAGTTACTTCTTGTTATGTTGTTTTAGCATGAAATCGAAACCCTAGAGGGTACTGTGTGCAGGAAAAAATTGAAGGCTATAGTAGCTGTGACAATAAGGTTTAGTGACAGTGCCTTTACAGCCTGTGATGATGTAAAAACTGTTTTGTTTATCTTTTTCTTTGAACTCGGCAAGCCGAGATAATCTTATTCGACCTCTACCTGGTTACTTAAGATTTTTCAGTGGTTTTTAAAAGAAAAGAGATGACTGCTCGCTCAGTCGAAACTTGTAAACTGGCAAGGTTATTAGTAAAATATAATTTTTGGTTTACTGTCTTACTGTTTTTACAAGAAATTATGTGATTTATTTTTGTACAAGCTTTAAGCCTCGACAGGGTTATAAGAGGCCATGGGCCATTATGCTTATGCTATTTTGTTTCGGTTTAGTTCATTTACAGTATTATTTAATTTAAAATGAAAACATTCGGTATAAAGGGCTTTTAGTATTTGTTACTATTTAAAATTTTGATAGTATTCTTAGGTGAATACAACACTCTGTTTCTCTTTCAAATTTGTTATTATTTGAAATAACCTACAGTTCTGAAATGATATGGATTTCTACGGAAATGGTTCTTAGTTTTGTTTTCCTATTATTACTTTCAGTAATAAATAATTATAGCTGCTAAATGTTAGGTTATGGTTAAGATAGTAAAAGTCTGTCTTTACGGATTTAAACCTACTTCTTGTAAACCCTAAGTATTTGTATTGCCAAACAGATAGTAAAAAGTGAACTTGAAGTAATTTATTAACAAGTCCTATGGATTACTATCTTGGTTATAATCCTAGTATTATCTTTTACTGTTCCTATGTTTATTTAAATAACTCTATCTATTATGTTTATAATAATTATTAGTACTAGTAATGCTTCTATGAACAATATGCCTATAAATGATTATATATATATTCAGTTCTTTTCTAGATAATTAGTTAATATAGATTCTTCCAGTAACTAGAGCAAGTACTGCTATTTTCTATAATGAATCACATACAAACTCTAAAAGAAGTCATTTACATTTTTCATTCAGAGTTGATAAACAAATCTTCACATCTATTTGATCAACCCGCTGTACTAGAGTACTGCTATTCAAGGCGTGGAAAAATACAGTGTGGTAATTTATTTCCAATTACTTTCATTTACTAACATGCCTACTGTTCTAAACATAATCTACTAATCACTAATATTATCAATACACAACATTCTTTTATGTATAAACCCTGATCAAAACAATAACATGCATTTCTTTGAAAACTAATGATCATTTGCTGAAAACCATAAACAAATTATAAATAACCTGAACAAATAAAAACCTATCAAATGATAAGGTGACAACAGCTTAAGGAGGTTGTTCCTCCCAACAAACTCTTGGAGAAAGCTTAGTCTGCACTTCCTCAGGACCCCTGAGCCTATTTCATGGTCCTCCTGGTAGAGCACTGGGTGAAGGATGTATCCTTAAGACCTTCTATCACCTGACTGGTCAAATTACAACAATAATCCCAAACCTGCTTACAACAGTAAGAACTTCATCATAATAGCTGCATAAGTTTAGTTCTCAGCAGTTAACCCCTCAAACACACTTCAGCAAATACCCTCCATTGAATTTCTCATCTACACTTCATTCACATTGAATGATCACCTTTCCAGAATGAGCAGTCTCAGTTGTTTTCAATGGGAAATTTTATAATAATGCCTAGGTCTTCTGGGTCAATTTTTACTTAATGAGCCACCTGCTCCAATTCCACTTTCTTGGGGAATCATGACCACACACATAGGGAAGTTGCCACCTGCAACAATTAGAAGTAGTTTGAGGATGCTGCCACTTGTTAGTATACTCTCCACCCAGTCTCCTCCACCAAGTGACCAGTTAACACTCTTTTAACAGCTTCCCTAAGCTGTTGTCTCATCATTTATTTATTTATAAATAAAATATTTTGAAATACATTAATTATTTTTGACCCCACTTGGTCATCAATTACAAACTTAGCATAAAATATGACATAATGTTCCTCAATAACATTAAATTTTTTTTTGCAAATTGGGGCATGTGACACCATAACTTTAATTTATAAGACCGCATGGATAAGAGGAGTTGAGAGGATTAAGGGAAATGGATGGGATATGATCCAACAAAAGAGGAAGGTGAGCCAGATCCAGGGTAATAGGGATGTCGAATCATCCACATGAGATCCTGATCTAGAGCCTTCTCGAAGACTCACTTTTTTGCCCGTACAAAGGTCGATGTGGTTTGTTATTGGAGCAACCAACATCGAGACGAGTTGACATGCCCTGCAATTGAGGAAAAACGCATGGAGGACGCTTGGTGCAAAGAGAACAAGACACGACTCTAGAGGTCGACGCTCCTTGCTAGGCAAGCAAATATCGTTGATGTCACAAGATAAAGTGACTCTGGAGCAAAGGAAACAAGGATTCATCCATCTTCATCCATCTGTTGATTGAATTCAGGGATTGAGGCAATGGGGTAGTATAGGATTGGTCAAGGTGACGAGAATTTCGTGTAACATGGTGCATTAGCTAATTCAATAACTATGAATAAAGAACCATAATGACAAAATGTAGTGGTCATTAAGGGTTGGATTTCTTGAGGGATCTGTGTAACAGTGTAGGGAAATTCCTTCCTTTTGTTGTGTGGGGCAGTTGGAAGGAGTGCCATGGTTGTGATGGCTTAGTGAGATCCATGTAGAGTCATGGACAAGCTTTTGGCTAATTATAGAGAGCAAAATGGGTTGTGGGTTGAGAGAGAGAAGTCTGTATGTGTTTCCTTCGCTCTAGTGGCTTCATAGACCAACTCGGGGGTGGTCTCTCATCATAAATAATATATGTTGGACAAAGTACCTATAGTTGGATGGAAAATCCTTCGTACATAACTGATTGCTTGGATCTCTTTGTCTAAAGATAAGTATTCTCTTTGTATATGATGTGGAATGTTTTTATTATTATGCCTATGATAATTATGCTTGTAAATGCATGTGTTGTGTGTTTGGATGGAGTTTATTTCAGATGTGTATTTTTATTATGCATTTGCACACATATTTTAAATGTTATGAATTTGTAGTTTGGCCATGGGACGAAATTTAGAATCTTGTAATTTAGTTAATGTCCCCTCTCGTTGGTCGGATTGATGGATGTGGATGTTACAAGTTCTGAAGACAAAATATAAAAATTAATTTACAAATAATACACTAGATTCACTCAATAAAACACGCTGCCATATGGTGGAAGTTGCTTAACTTTTAGAAAGTGTAGGCACTTCCATATGAAAAAGTGAAGTATTCGTTATGGAAGAAATAGTTCCACAAGCTATGTTTATTACAACTATTACATCCAATTTACTTAACAATATATCTCATTACATTGCTTCTACTTATTTAGAAGGTTTATTTCCAATCTCTTGGGTCTTTTCTAGAAAATGAACATTTTAGTATATGAAATTTTCTAAATACTTTTTAAAGAAAAGACTTTCAAATATATATAATTTTTTTTCTTTTGGAAAAATCTAAATACAATCCTCATTGATTAAAAAAAGACCATATAAAAACACCAAGTAAACAATCCTCATTGATTAAAAAAAGACCATATAAAAACACCAAGTAAACACAACCTTCAAGTAAACACCAAGCGGACACAACCTTAGGTAAACATTATTACAATTATTGTTTTTGCCATTGCATAAATCTTCATATTCTTTTATATATACCCCATATTATTCCATAACATAAAAAATTAAGTCCATAACACAAAATTGAAAAAACAGATAAATAAAAACACCAAGTAAACGCAACCTTCAAGTAAACACCAAACAAACACAACCTTAAATAAACATTATTACACTTGTTATTTTTGCCACTGTATAAATCTTCATATTCTTTTATATATACCCCCTATTATTCCATAAGATAAAAAAATTAAGTCCATAATACAAAATTGAAAAAACCAAACAAACATAACCATAACGAAAAGAAATATGAAAGTCATAATTTTCAATGTATGTTGCTCCTATAAAAACTGAGACATCAACTTTCACCGGAAACAAAGAATGTGGAGCTACAACGAGCAACGAGCATGTGGAGTGAGCTATGTAAAGCGAAAAATTAGGTCTCTTTTGTGTTATTCTTAGGAGATTGGTTTCTGGGACAGTGTGTGCATACAACCGTTCGAATTCGTAAATCTAAACTAAAATCAATTTCCATGGAAGAAAACCGTGAAAACGATGACCCAGTGGAGCCTTCGCACGACGGTGAAAATGGTTCTTCAATGCCACAAGAAGAAGACAATGACCCATGGCAGCCTTCGAATGACGGTGAGAATGGTTCTTCAATGCCACAAGAAGAAGAAGAGCAAGGAGGTGGTCTGGTTGTGGAGGAGGAGGATGGAAGTGGTTCTCCTCGTGTGTCGAAAAGCGCGAAGAAGAAGCTGATGAAGCTCCAGAGATACGAAGCGAAAAAGGCTCACCGGAGGGCCATCGCCAAACAGAGTAAGCAGGAGCACATGGAGAGGAAGAGGCAGGAGTGGGCCGATAAATTGGCCGCGCTTCCAGAGGACGAGAGATCGAGCCTCGTCCAGGCCAAATTGGATACCAGGAAGGAGAGGATGGCCGAGAGGAACCAAGAGCGGGAACACACCAGGGAAAAACTCAGAAACGCCATGCAATGTGGACAGAATATCGTGGTCGATCTTGAGTTTTGTGAGCTTATGAGTCCCAACGAGATTAACAGCCTAGTGCAACAGGTACGGTCCAGGGTTTTAACTCAATAGCTATCCAGACACCTACTGTTGGATATTTTAATTTCAGTGTGCACGCGGCCTTGGTTCTTTCTTTTGGTTACTCGCATTTCCCCATATTTATAACAAAAACGAAATAGGCCTTAAGGTTCTGCAAATGAAAGACATTTTAGTCAGCAAAACAAGTAACTTTACTGTTCAACTAGGCTTGTTGTGCAGTCTGATATGTGCTCACTACAGACTAGGATTATAAAATTGTTGTAATATATGATAAAGTTGCACTTTTTTATTTTAATGTATTGTCTCTTTGGAGTTCTTCAAAAATCACCCAAAATACGCTCAGCTGCATATAGGGCTAGATGCCAGGTCTAAGAGGTTTACTATTCTGTCAAAATCACCCGGGGCCTGCAGGCCCCTGGTTTCATCCTTTTTTGTAATTCATGCCCACCAGGTGAAGCATACTACAGTGTGAGTGGAAGAGCTTAATACTCTATTGGCATTAAAGATGCAGTAAAATACTAAATAGCTCTCTAACTCTTATTAGAATTACTTATGAATTAAATTGCATCTTTTTGAAAAAATCTCTGCTTGTTTAAACATGGTATAAATAATAATTGTAATTATCCCTTGTGACAGAGATGCTCTGATCAATGGCAAAACTAGAGTGCATTAACCTCCCTAGCAAAGGAAATGATAGTAACAAACTGGGATAAGTTTTTAGTTGACTATGATAGAAAGGTACAAGTGATTACTATGTTTTAGAAACAGAGTTCAGCTCTTTTTTTGGAAGTGCTTCGACAAACATATCCTGAGGGGCCGCATCTCAAAGAGTGGACTTACTTTGGCTTAGGTTCCGGGTCTGAGCAGCAGCTATTCCTTTGAAACTCATGCCTTGTGGGTGGAGCAGGCCACAGCAATAATGGAACCTTGGTGGACTGCTTAACTTTCCGTGTACCTCTGTAAGTTCATTAATAAATATAGAAATTATGTTCTGCAGATGCTAAGGAGCATTACCCGTGTCTGTAGGGAGAATAACAATTCTCTCTCAAGATCTAGTTACATTCTTTAAACCATTGTCCATACAGTTCATCCAAGAGTACTCCTAAATTGACCTCCTATATTTCATCCCCTCAAACAAAATGGATATTTCTAACTCAGATCTTATAAAAAGATCATTATATATCTAAGTCAAACCAAAAGATATAAGCAGTCCAGTTTATCACAAATTGTACAAAATTTAATACTCATAAGTCTGCCAAAAGCATAGAGTCATCTATAAACCCAAAATATACCAAGACTAATAGAATGGAGTATTTCAGCATCCAGCATCCAGATGAGTGTCCATACAGCTCCTCCCAAATCTGCGATCTACCTGGATCCAACTGTAAGCCTTCTTTTGATAACCCATCTGCCTGAACATTCCTTCTTTGGTTATATGATGAAAAAGAAATGGAAAGGGATGCCGTTTTTAAAGCACTGATCTCATCAAATATAGGGTGTAAGAGGAATTTCTCACAAGAAAAAGTACCCTCCATTGAATTGATAACCACTTGAGAATCCCCAAACATTCAAATTCTAGGTCCCCCTTTTTCATATGCTAAAATAAGAGCAAGTTTTAAAGCCATAAGTTCTGCAAAGTTGTTGGACCCCCTTCCCAGTTCTGTTTAAAACTTCATCCAAGGCTTGCCTGACAGGTGCACTGAACTCCCTGCTTCACAAAGCCGCGGGTTCAAATTCTGCATGCACATTGTAAAGGAAGAATGAACATATCATCAAAGTTTCAAACAGACTGGCATTTGTTGATTTTTCTGAGTAGCATCGAGAGCCATTATCTTAGGAGAATGGAGATATCTGGTCTGGGACCAAGATATGGAACTGGTCCAGCACTGGGGGACTCAACCTTGAGTTGAGTGACCATTCTGTTGAATGGTGACATCTGGTCTGAGACCAGGATGTGGAACCAGTCTAGCACTGGGGGACTCAGCCTAGAGCTGAGTGGCCATTCTTTGAATGGAGGCACCTGGTTAGTTACCAGGAATTTACCTAGTCCAGGACTAGGGACTCAACCTGGGGCTGAGGGGCATTCTCTGGTAGAATGGAGGCGCTTCGTCTGTTATGAAGTATTTGACCTTGTGTCAAATTATGCATCCTATGGCCAAGGCACCTGGTCTGATACCAGGATTACACTATAAGCCCTAGACCGGGTCTAGGCGTGTGTGACACTTTGACCCTCGATCAGTGGGCTTTGTGATCTTCTCCAAGGCTTAGATACCCTTGGTTAAGACACTTTAGTAGCCTATCTTGGTGTCATATAGAGTGTGAGATAAAAGCATTAGTAATTCTCTCTGTTTATGATGATGTACTTTGAGAGGGGATGAAGGACCACCTTGACCACTTGTTTTGACCATAGGGCACTTGAAGAAGGCTAAAGCAAAAGTCTAAAATACATAAGGACCCTTAGTACCACTAAGGTGTCAAAGTGAAAGTGCAAAAAGACCTTTAGTACCACTAAAGTTAAAAGTCAAAGTGTTAAAAGAATAAAATAATATTATTTTGTTCTTTTGAGTTTTGGTCCACTTACAGGTGACTCAAAGGCTATAAAAGAAGATCAATCCATTTCATTATTACACACATTTGCTCTCACATTTGTAGCTGCTCCAACAGAAGAATTCGCTGGTTATTGAAGAGAAGGAAATTTTTGTGTTTATGCCCTAACATTGATGAGTATAGCTAGGGCATTCACACTCATCTTTTGATCAAACCTTAAACTAGGGTTTTATCATTTTTGTAGCAGCATTCTTCTCTCACCTTCACGAATTGATCATGGGCAGCTCCATATTGGTTTGGGCAGGTTTACTTCCTTCATCGGGTAGCTTCTCTTCCTCTCATCAGCTCTCTTCTTCTCTCGGGCAGGCTCGGGGCAGCCACCGAGCATCCACAGGTTGCCCGTAAGGGTTGCTGGGTTTACACAAAACCCTCGGGCAGCCAACAGGCCATATCGGGAGGGTTCGGGGTCTGTACAAACCCTACGGCAGCCATGAAGCCAACTCGTAAGGGCTGCCGGGAATGCAACCTCACCCTCGGGTAGCCAACAGGCTATCCCGTGAGGGTTTCGGTCGTGCACCCTACCCTCGGGTAGCCTACAGGAAAGCCCATAAGAGCTGTTAGGTATACAATAGGCCCTTCGGGCAGCAGATCAGGACACGAGCAGATCCGGGCAGGGCAGCAGCAGAGCAGAATAGGGTCCGGCATGGTCATGGGCAGGGTCAAACAAAGATCGGGCGGTTTAGGCAGGTCATCTTGGGCACCCTGGCCAGTTTTATGAGTCGTCTGATTTTTCTGGGCAGGAGAGAGAAAATTAGGGCAGAAAGCCCTAATTTGGTATTTTATGTAAAATTTATCTTCTGTGATTTGTGGATCTATGGTACAAACCCATTAGGGTTTGAGAATTCATTGAAGAACTCAGTCATCTCATTTACGAGATGAATTACTAATGCTTTTGGGGTTTTTGTCCTTTAAGGGTTTCCCCAGTGAAAAGCTCTTGTGTTCATTGTGTTGATGTTATTTACCGCACTTGTTATTTGTTATATGTTAGTCTGCAAATTTTAAAGTATTCATGGTAATGCTAAAAATTCAACATGGTATCGGAGCTTAGCATGTGAAGACCCACTAAGAAGAAATTGTTGTTGTCTTCCTAGACCTTGGGATATTTTGCAGACTTGACATTTGACTAAGTGGCAGAGATGGCCACCAACATCTTCAGATCGAAAGAGAAGCTTCAAGGTTCAGCCAACTACAACTCCCGGAAAGCTAGGATTACAGCTATTCTAGAAGAAAATGACCTTAATGACATTGTGTTCAACGTCAGAGAAGAGCCAACATCTAATGCTGGCAAGTTGCCTACAAGAAGAAACATGCTAAGGTTAGAAGGATCATTTATGATTCTGTCAAAGAAACTGTGATGCCCAACATCACAGCATTGAAGACTGCCAAAGAATGCTTTGACACCTTAACAAACTTGTATGAGAAGAAGGCTCCAATGAACAAGGATGAAGGGGTTGGATCCTTCTTCACAAAGATTGCACATGTAAGAGATCAACTTACTGCTATTGGTATTGCTGTTGATGACGATGACCTTGTGCAGACTGTAGTCGATGGTCTCCCAAAATCTTGGGAAACATTCCTGGCAGCTGTTAGTGGACGTGAGAATCAACCAAACTTTGAAAGACTTTGGCATGATTGCTTGGAAGAAGAAGGAAGGGCTTCAAGCAAAGCAACTAAGGAAGGGAACCTTGCACTTGTAGGAAAGACAAACAAGTTTAAGAAGCCCTCCCCTTAGCAAAAGAAGAGTAAGAAACCTCAAGGTAAGTACTCTGATGTTTCAAAAGTGGAATGCTATAATTGCCACAAGTTTGGGCACTTTGCCAGGGATTGCAGGTAGACCAAAAAGAAATTCAAAAGAAGATTTCAAGCTTCTACTGCAGAAGAAAAAGAACCTAAGAAGAAGAAGAATGCTATAATTGCCACAAGTTTGGGCACTTTGCCAGGGATTGCAGGTAGACCAACAAGAAATTCAAAAGAAGATTTCAAGCTTCTATTGCAGAAGAAAAAGAACCTAAGAAGAAGAAGAACACCGGGGCTAACAATGAAGACCAACCTAGAAGAGAGTACTACCTGATCTTCGCTCTCTCTGGATCCATCACCGACAGTGCTACCTCTTGGTTGGTGGATAGTGGTGCCTCCAGGCATATGATAGGTAACCGTGGAGCTCTCACCAGTTATAGAAAGAAGAAGTTCACTACACAGGTGGAACTTGGAGATGACTCCACTTACAAGATTGAAGGAGTTGGCTCAACTTCACTTCAACTTGATTCAGGTATGGTTTTACATATTGATGATGTCTTATATGTTCCTGGTTTGAAAAAGAATTTGCTATCTGTTCTTGGCTTAGAGGACAAGGGCTACAGAGTCCTCTTCATGGACAAAAAGGTCCTACTATGGGCAAATGACGAAAAGCTTGTTAGTTTTTGATAGCTCGGTGGCACTCCTGCATCAGGTGCCTAGGTGCAGGGGTTATTAACTTGGAGTCTCATTTATATTCTTAAAGTGACTTTAGT
>LPNX010804349.1:513504-555025 GCA_001517045.1 Pseudotsuga menziesii
CACTTTTGAGAGTAGAAAGTGAGCACGCTTCCCAAGAAAAATCAGACATTAATACAAATCGTACTGCTGCTGTTGAAGGTGGCCGTACTGCTGTAGAGTGGTGTTCATACTGTCATTTGTTGGCACAGCTACCGAGGTTGAAGATTTAGTGCTGAAACTGGAGTTATTGCTGCTGAAAGAGACTGTACAGTATACCTTTACATGACAGCAGCATTGCTGAAGCAGTGGGTGTACTGAAATCATGGTAGCTTGCTGAGACAGAAGATAGAGAAGGTCGTGGACATTAGCTTTTACAGAAGAGCACTATCTTGTGAATGGTGGACTGTGGTACTTGTAAGTACTGTGTAATTAATGTTGAACATTTAGTGCTGTACATTTCCATGTAAAACCTTCTTCTGAAGCTTCACAATAAAATTACTCTCTTGCTGGTTTTCCCCAAGGTGTGGGGTTTTTTCCAGGGTCAAATTTGACCAAAAATACTGTGTCTTTAAATGTGTTACAGTCTGCTGCTATTTATGTCTTTCCGCTGCTAAATGTGCTTTATAAACAGTATATCAGCCTACAGGATAGTTCCATTGAATGGTTAATTAATGTGCTTGATTGTGGTTTACTGTTGAGGCCTGATATTGATGGTTTATGAAGTGTTTGACAAAATCTGTAAGTGAACAGAGGTCTGATTTTTAACAAAGCTAAGCTCAACTGTACAGATTGGGGTTCGAGAGGGAGGTCTTTATAAGGTTTCCGAAGATTCCACTCATGCTTTGGTACATCATACAGTTGATCCATGTGAGCTGTGGCATCGAAGGTTTGGACACCTTCACTATACAACGCTTCCAGGGTTAGAGAAGATGGTCACATGTATGCTAGAGGTATCTCCAAAACATGATGGAATTTGCAAAGGATGTGCTCTAGGTAAGAACACTAAGAAATCTTTTTCCAGAAACAAGAACAGATGTAAAGGCATATTAGATTTGATTCACTCTAACATTTGTAGGCCTATGTCTTCACCCTCCTTGAGTGGGTGTTTATATTATGTCTTGTTCATAGATGATCATTCTCGTAAATCATGGATTTACCTTCTCAAGGCCAAAAGTGAAACTTTTGACAGGTTCAAAGAGTTCAAGGCTCTGATTGAAAATCAGATAGGCAGACACATTCGTATCTTGAGATCAGATAACGGAGGTGAGTATGAATCTAATGAGTTTGATGATTTTTGCCGAGAAGCAGGAATCAAGAAAGAGTTGACAGTACCCTACCACCCTCAGCAGAATGGGGTTGCAAAAAGGAAGAGCAGAACGATCTGTGAAGCTGCTAAAGCAATGCTTACCGATCTAGAGCTTCCTTTATCTTTGTGGGCTGAAGCTGCATGTACTGCTATGTACATCCAAAACAAAAGCCCTCATGCTATCTTGGGGGAGAAGACTCCTGAAGAAGTCTTCACTAGAAAGAAACCTGCAGTTGACCATAGGAGGATATTTGGCACTCCGGTTTACATTCATGTGCCAAAAGAAAAGAGGGCTAAGCTAGAGCCTTTCGGTAATAAAGGTATATTTGTTGGTTACAGTGACAACTCGAAGGCCCACCACATCTATGTACCTGGACAGAGGTACATTGAAGTCAACAAAAGTGTGATCTTCCATGAGGAAGCTTTGTTTCGTCAAACACAAGAACTTTCAAAGGAAGATGAAGTACCTCCTCTTGAGAGATTCAAAAGTTTAGAGGGAGGAAGAGGAATTTGAGGATCAAATTCCAGATGCACCTGAGGACACTGAAAGTCCACCCAAAGAACTACTTGAAGTTCCTCCTTCCAAAAGGAGACTTACTTGGTAACGAGAAACAATACAAGAAGCCGAGAAGCATAAAGCTCCTCCCGGGACTTTCAGAGAAAGCATAAGACCACAAAAGTACTCCGGTCTTATGAGCCAACTCATTAGTGCAGAACCTTCCACGCATGAAGAAGCAGCAAGTCAACATGTATGGGTTGATGCCATGATTGAAGAGTACAATTCAATCATGAAGAATGATGTATGGGAAGTTGTTCCCAGACCAACAGGAAAGTCAGTGGTGACATCCAGATGGTTTTACAAAATCAAGCATGTTGCTGATTGCAGTGTGGAGAAGTGTAAAGCTAGATTCGTAGCTCGTGGCTTCACTCAGAAAGAAGGCATTGACTATGATGAGACATTTGCTCCCGTTTCCAGGTATACTACCATTAGAACCATCATTTCCCTTGCTGTAGTATTCAGATGGAAGTTACATTAGATGGATGTAAAGATAGACTTCCTTAATGGCAAGATTGATGAGGAAGTCTATATTGAACAACCTGAAGGCTTTGTGACTCATGGGAATAAGACCCATGTGTGTAAACTGAAGAAAGCCTTGTATGGACTGAAACAGGCTTCGAGAGTCTGTTATGCGAGGATGGATGGATTTCTCCACTGCTTGGGGTTTTCCAAAAGTACAGCTGACTCCAACTTGTACTTTAAGGTTGTTCATAATCATATCTTGATCCTTGTTCTATATGTGGATGACTTGTTTCTTACAGGTGAGGAACAATTGATAGAACAGTGTAAGAGGGAGCTTACCTATGAATTTGAAATGAAGGATCTTAGTTTGATGCATTATTTCCTTGGCTTAGAAATTTGGCAAAAGCCAGGCGAGATATTCCTGACACAAGGAAAGTATGCAGAGATTTGGGATGCAGGACTGCAAGTCCATGAGCGTACCCATGACTACCAACTTGACAAAGTTGCGTGACTCAACCACCAGTTCACAAAGTGTGGACTCTACTCTGTACAGACAACTTATTGGATCCCTGATGTATCTCGTACATACAAGACCAGATATCTGTTACACAGTGAATGCTTTGAGTCAGTTCTTGTCCGATCCAAAGCGCATACACTGGGCAACTGCTAAACATGTACTCAGATATGTGCGAGGTACTATCACTTATGGGCTCAGGTATACTTCCAGCAGTGGAGTATTATTAGCAAGATATGCCGATTCAGATTGGGCTGGCAGTGCAGTAGACCGAAAAAGCACCTCTGGTTATTGCTTCAGTATGGGATCTGCAATGATCTCTTGGTCTAGCAGGAAGTAGGGTTCCATAGCTCAGAGTATATCTGAGGCAGAATATATTGCTGCAAGTGATGCTTGCAAGGAAGCAGTTTGGCTTAGAGAACTTCTATCTGGTCTGTTCGGTGGAAAGCTTGACTCAACAATCATCTATTGCGATAATCAGAGTTGCATTAAGCTTTTAGATAACCCAGTGTTTCATGACAGATCAAAACACATTGAAAGGAAGTATCATTTCATCAGAGACCTAGTGCAAAGAGGTGCTCTGAAGTTGCAGAACATTCATACGGATGAACAGATCGCAGATATCCTGACCAAGCCTCTGAAAGCAACAAAGTTCGTGTACTTTTGTGACAAGCTTGGCATGGCAGAGAATGCCTCTCTCGCAGAGAGGGAGTGTTGATTTTTCTGAGCAACATTGAGAGCCATTCTCTTAGGAGAATGGAGATATCTGGTTCGGGACCAAGATATGAAACCAGTCCAGAATTGGGGGACTCAACCTTGAGTTGAGTGACCATTCTGTTGAATGGTGACATGTGGTCCGGGACCAGGATGTGGAACCAGTCTAGCACTGGGGGACTCAACCTAGAGCTGAGTGGCCATTCTTTGAATGGAGGCACCTGGTCAGTTATCAGGAATTTACCTAGTCTGGGACTAGAGACTAACTCGGGGCTAAGGGCCATTCTCCGAGAGAATGGAGGCGCTTGGTTTGTTACCAAGTATTTGACTTTGTGTCAAATTATGCATCCTATGGCTGAGGCACCTGGTTTGTTACCAGGATTACACTATAAGCCCTAGACCAGGTCTGGGCATGTGTGACACTCTGACCCTCGATCACTGGGCTTTGTGATCTTCCCCAAGGATTAGCTACCCTTGGTTAAGACACCCTAGTATCCGATCTTGGTGTCATATAGAGTGTGAGATAAAAGCATTAGTAATTCTCTTTGTTTATGATGATGTACTTTGAGTGGGGATGAAGGACCACCTTGACCACTTGTTTTGACCACAGGGCACTTGAAGAAGGCTAAAGCAAAAGTCTAAAATACATAAGGACCCTTAGTACTGCTAAGGTGTCATAGTGAAAGTGCAAAAAGACCTTTAGTACCACTAAAGGTAATAGTCAAAGTGTTAAAAGAATAAAATAATATTATTTTGTTCTTTTGAGTTTTGGTCCACTTACAGGTGACTTAGAGGCGATAAAAGAAGACCAATCCATTTCATTATTACACACACTTGCTCTCACACTTGCAGCTGCTCCAACAGAAGAATTTGTTGGTTATTGAAGAGAAGGAAATTTTTGTGTTTATGCCCTAGCATGGATGAGTCTAGCTAGGGCATTCACACTCATCTTTTGATCAAACCATAAACTAGGGTTTTATCATTTTGTAGCAACATTCTTCTCTCACCTTCATGGATTGATCACGGGCAGCTCCAGATTGGCTCGGGCAGGTTCACTTCGTTCACTGGGCAGCTTCTCTTATTCTCGGCAGCACGCTTCTTCTCTCGAGCAGGCTCGGGGTAGCCACTGAGCATCCACAGGAAGCCCATAAGGGCTTTCGGGTATGCACCTCGGGCATCCAACAGGCTAGCCAATGAGGGTTTCGGTCCTGCACCCTACCTTAGGGTAGCTTATAGGCAAGCTCGTAAGGGCTTCCAGGTATACAACAGGCTCTCCGGGCAGCAGATCAGGACACAGGCAAATCTGGGCAGGGCAGTAGCAGAGCAGAACAGGGTCCGGGCAGGGGCACATGTAGGGCAGAACAATCCGGGCAGGGTCAAATAGAGATCGAGCAGTACGGGTAGGTCATCTTGGGCAACCTGGTCAGTTTTATGAGCAATCTAAGTTTTCTCGGCAGGAGAGAGAAAATTAGGGCAAAAAGCCCTAATTTGGTAAAAATTCTAATTTGGCATTTTATGTTAAATTTATCTTTTGTGATTTGTGGATATGTAGTACAAACCCATTAGGGTTTGAGAATTCATTGAAAAACTCAGTCATCTCATTTACGAGATGAATTACTAATGCTTTTGGGGATTTTGTCCTTCAAAGGTATCCCCAGTGAAAAACTCTCGTGTTCAGTGTGTTGATGTGTTGATGTTATTTATTGCACTTGTCATTTGTTATATGTTAGTCTGCAAATTTTAAAGTATTAATGCTAATGCTAAAAATTCAACAGCATTCCTAGACAACCATATGTCCCAAGCAACAATTATACGAAGTGCCTTGAATCTTTCAATTCTATATTCCCATCTCATATCCTAAAACTATCTACAACATAATTACCACTCTATACATGCGTGATATTGATTCTTCGCTTACCTTACACAATGCACATCTACCAGGCCCACATTTGTTCCCTTTTTGCAAATTGTCCCATGGAAGCACCTTATTATTGAGGGCCAACCACATTTAAATGCGAGCTTTCAAAGGACATTTATACTTCCTAATCTTCATCCACCACCAAACTGGCTTTTCAATAATATCTCCTTCACTTAAAACCTTGTAGGCAAGCTTTGGAGTATAGAAACCTCCAATTGGATCCTTAGACCAAATTATATCATCATCTTTTCCTTGATTCTAGTATATGGCTAGTTCTGAATCTTGTAATATAAATATACCCCTCCCACATCTCAGTATAATCACCCCTAAGTCTTATCTGAGCTGCTGTCTTCTATTCTTGTTTCTAGATAGTTGTATGTTCAGGATCCGCCACTTGAGAAAGACTAAAAGGCTTCTTCTCCCTTAGAATATTAATGAGATTTTTTGGAAACCTATAGTTTTCACCACAACCAACCCAAGGATGCCCACCTAGTCTTATCCTATGTACATCCCCTACCTTCCATGCAAGCCACCTAACATTAAGAGGAAAAGCTTTTATAGTAGCTTTCCAAATAATTGAATTATTATGGAAAGATTTAGATGGAGAACTTAACTAGTCCTCAACTAAAGTAGGATCTATAATCTTTGGAGTAACAACTTAACACCATAGACCCTTTCCTGAAATCAATCTACATACACTTTTTGCAAAGAGAGTTAGTGCAAATATATATATGTTTTTTAATCCCCACCCTCCCATCTCCTTTGGAATTGCAAGTCTTTGCCATTTAACCAAGGGAATGCCCCTTTTATCCATTCTACCCGACCATAAAAATTTGAAACTTATTATCGTGAGGTTATCTAGAGCCCCTTTTGGAATAAAAACTAATGTCTTCCAGTACACTAGAATAGCTTCAACCACAGATTTCAACAATATGAGTCTCCTTCCTCTTGAGAACCAATGGTCACAACATACCTTCCAAACCTTAGCAATTAACTAATCCCAGTATGTTTTAAATTATCATTTGGCTTGATGTAGAAGCCAGGATACTTCAAACCACTTTGCATCTCAATTTGTTGAAAGGAAAACAACTCTACGAAATAAGTGATATCCTCTTCAGTAACCCCTAAAAAAGGAGATCATAGACTTCCCTATATTAATCATCATTACCGTTGTTGTGCAATATAGGTCAAGTATCTCTTTGAGTTTCATAGTATTCCTTGTCCTGACACAAAACAAAAGAATATCACTGACAAACAACAAGTGAGACAAGAACATTGAGCTTTCTAATCTTATACCCTTGAAAGAATCTGTTCTTTTTGCTTCTTTCAAAGCCCTACTAAGGCCTTCAACAACTATTAGAAATAATAATGGTGAAGGTGGGCAACCCTATCTTAGCTCTCTTCTAGGTTTGAAAAACCTTGATGCTAATACATTTATCAAAATGGAAAATGAGACTGCGGAAACACAACTCATAACGCGATTCACAAATTGCACATAGGAACCAAAGTGAATCAACATTAGCCCTAGATATATAACCAACTAACCTCATCATAAGCTTTTGATAGATCTATCTTGATCACCATAGATGACATATTCATTGCATTTATGGGATGTAATCCCTCTTGTGAAACCCCAATGGCCTTATGAATTTGCTTGCATGATAAAAACCCAAATTGCTCATGTGATACTGGTTTTGACAATAAAGCCTTCGCCTTCAATGCTATAATCTTTGCAACAATTTTATAAATACAATTACATAAGGAAATAGGCCTGAATTCTTCAAAGGATGAAGGATTTATTGTCTTTGAAATAAGGGCAATAAATGTTGCATTAAAGTTTGCTAACATCCTTCCACTAGCCCTAGATTCCTCAATGAACCTCATTACGTCCTCCATAATTACTTCATTAAAACTTATGAAGAATTTCATTTGTCATCCATCAATGCTGGGACTTTTGTCCTTTTTGGAATTGTGAAGAACCTCATCCAATTCATCCTTCGACACTTCTTCTAGAAGCCTTCCATTATCTGCTTTAGTGACAAAGCTTGGGAATTAAGATGTCATTTGAACAATTTCAATAATTGTTAGGTTGCTTCTTCTCTATAGTTCTCGCCAAAATGATCTACATTGACAAGTTAGAGTCCTTCATTGAGAAGCACATTTAGGATGGCAATGAGTGCTTTCTCCACTAGGTCTTGATCTCCATTTTTCTCTTTGCTGATTATGTGGTCCTCTTGATCTCATCTCTAGAGGGGTTACAGAGACAATTAGATGTCTTGGCCCTCTTTTGTGATCTTCGTCAATTGACGGTCAACTTGGGTAAAAACAAGGTCATGATCGTCAATGGGTCGAAGTGATTACTCATTGATCTTCATTTCTTTTTTAGAGGGGTGGAGATTGAGATCACTAACACCTATACCTACTTGGGGTATAGTTCGCATGATCTGTAAACTGTCGTGGATATTCCACTGGAACATTTCGTCACAATGGATCTTACAACTTAGTTCTTTTTATTAGCTTATTTCCACTGAATGCTAAAAGATTGGAACCAAAAGAAAAATAGCTAGAGTAAAGAATCATACAATCCACACAAATAACACAAGATATACCCTGGAAAATCCACTATGGGGGAAAACCCGACCAAAAATGAGGACTATGTCTTGCTCTTTTATATATAATACAAATACAAAGAAAGTGGTACCCTCTATGGAGTTACTTATGACTTTGCGGTTGGAATGGCTACTACAGGATCTTCTACTTCCTTTGTTTTGCTCTAATATCCACTCCTGTGTTGTTGCTCAACTATGGAACAATACAATAACATCATAAGAATGGAACCCCATCTTTCCCTAACGGTTCGGTATTTAACATAGCTCATTAGCCATCCAAGGTTAGTTCTAGTGTTTTTGCATGCCTCAACTCTCGATTAAGATTAGGCTTTTGGACCTTCTAGAATGTTCTTGAAAGTCCACATGTGACTAGCTTAACATGTGTGAGAAATGAGAGTTGATGTGGAATCCACTTGGTACCATGGTGGCAATTGGATAAGTCAACTTGTGGGAGGCATAACTTCCTTATATGGGCTCTGATTGAGGCAAGTCCTGAACAGTTGGAAAGGTCTTGAAGTGTGGAATAGAGTTAAGGGGCATGGTGCAAGCGATGAACTTTTGACCCCAAAAAACATCTTTTAAGCCCTCAAACATGTCTTAAATGGTTTTGAACCTCTAATTTGCAAGTGAGACTTGCCCCTAAAATGGGTCCTACAAACCAATGCATTCATTCTTTCCACTCAGAAAGCACCAAAATAGATGACAAATTATATATTGATCCATTTTGGAACATCACAGGACCTTGTTTTAGTCTGTGGCACACCCTTCAGTCTTGCATCAACAAAGTTTATGGATCCCTAGTCCTTCTTGAGAAACAGTGCTTTGGACACCATTTTCAGGACATTTTATCCAAGGTGTCACTCATGGACTCCCTCATTCGACCCACAATCCTCTATGGTTTAGAGGTTTGGGGGCCTTGCTTACTAAATTGTGATTGGGCCTCAGCAGAGAGTGCAGATCCTCCTCCTCCGTCCCATCATCATATGCAAATAGTCAATACCTCATTCCATTATATTGGCAGAGTTTGATGCCCGACCTTTTTGACTAGAGGCTGTATTCAGACTGGTCTCTCTCTTACATCGCCTTTGGAGATTCCCTGACTTGGTAAATGAGCAAGATCAGTTCGTGTACCTAGCTTATCTCTCATCATTGTCCATTGCTTCGACTAGCCCTTATGGCTGCACTAGGCATTGGTATGCGGGGGTTGCAAATCTTCTGGCATCGATTGGTATTGTGATGGATTGACTTCCTCCATTTAGGTATTCCTTGGATGCACCTGGTCGCCTCTTACCTACCAAGCAGGAGTTAAATAGAATCACCAGAGACAATATCTATAGATAGTATGTGCAGGTTACTTGGATCAACCCTTATGGTGGGTTACGTCCAAAGATGGCCTTCTACGTTGCACACTTCATGGATTTGAGAGATGGCCTCATTGTTCGGCCTCAACTTTGGTACATGCTTCGCCATTGGGCACACACTCTTCGTATTTCTTTAGGACAGTTTAGAGTGGGTTCCCATAGTCTTAGGGTAGAGACAGATCACCAAATTGACTGATTAGACAGGATCTACCAGGTATGTCACCTTTGAGAGGTTGAGTCAGAGGAATACACCATCTTTCAGTGCCCCCACTACTATGAGATCTATGGGATGTTCCATTGTCTCTCTCGGATCTTTGACTAGCTTCTTTAGGTATCCTGATCAAAGATGTCTAGCCTTATACATGGAGGAGGCTCTTTGACTTTGCTCCTTCACCCTCTAGCGACATTCTCAGTTGAGACAAGCCTCCACTCAACATATCACGTCCTTCATTCTCTAGGGGCACCAAGAGATAGACAAATGACGATACTACCCTTGACCTTCGATCAGTTAGGACACGAAGGACCACCTCCACTTCTAGTCGACACCAACAACGTGACTAGTATCGACCCCATCCTAGTTGTCGGATGACTCCACCCAGGACACAACAGTAGGCTCCCCACTCTAGACAACGACATACTACCCACCACAACTCCTCTTTTAGGCTAGTGGGCCAACTCTTCCTCCAGGCAGTGTACTCTTATGAGATTTCTCCAGTGGACCTCGGATGGTAGGAGAGATGCTTCTAGTACCCCATGATGGACTTATCATTTTTGTATCATACCTTTCAGATCCACTCTCTCTTTTGGATCAGATATCTTTGTATTCTCACTTTTGGACCGACTCCCCATCTATCGAGTTAGCTCTTTTTGGTTTAGTTGTTAGGTTAGAGTTTTGCTTCTTGCTTTTTATAGGTGTTGCCTTAATGCTCCCACTTTGTATTGACATCATGGTACCACATAGTTCCATTGGCCTACTTTTCTGGTCATTTGTTGGACATTAATATAATTATCTCATCTGATCTTATCTACCTTGTTTTTGCAATGTCATAAATTTGTAAACTATATCACCATGATTCCTCTTTACTTTCCCTATGGTGTTCATATTTTTCCTATGGTTTGCATATTGATGAAAGAACATAGTAGTTTCATCACCCTTTGCAAGCCATAGGGCTCTACTTTTTAATGTCCACGCAGTTTCTCTGTCCTTGAATAGCTTGCTCTTCCTTTGCTCCAACCTAACTATCTCCACTTTGACATCCTCTGTTGGAAAGCCTACTAAATCCTGTTGATATTGTCCAATTGAGCCTCCAACATATCTAACTCTTGATTATGTCTTGTCTTTTTATTGTGGGCCTATGGCACTGCCATCTGCTTTATCTTTAAATTTTCCTCAAATTTGATTGATGCCGTTTCTCTTCTTAACGCATCAAAGGGAGACTAGTTCTCAACTAATTTTACAAAATCTTCTTCTTCAATTCAAGATGGATTAAACTTAAAGGGACTACGGGGCTTCTTCCCCACTTTAGCCATCTCCATAAAATTGGCAAGTGATCAAATTCATCCAAAGCCCACCCATTCTTTGATCCTAACTAGTCATTTATAATCCCTTAGATAGAAGAAATATGTTTAAACATGTTATACAACTTGACGAAAACTTTATACTCAAAACGAGAACTCTAGCCATAAAAACTCCAATTTTTGTGAAAAAACACCTCCAAATCAAAAAGTGGTGCTACCGTTAGCACCACTTTTTTGGGGGGGGCTAAAAATGTGGACATGGATGAAAACAATCCTTATTGTTATTTACAATAACCTTAAAATCAAGCCCCAAATTGAAAATTGATGTTACCGGTAGCACACTATTTCAAAAAATGGTATAATTATATCATTGTATCGTAATTTAAAATTGTATTTATTAAACCCCCTCTTAATAACACTATATAAAATTTGCACTATATTAAACAAAAATTATTAGACCACTCTTTCCATATAAAATAAAATAAAAATTACTATAAAACAAAATATTAAAAAACAATTAAAAAAATGAAAAAAAGTTAATGTAATAACAAAAAATTAAAAAAATTAAAAAACAAAATTTATTATAACAAAATATTAAAAAACAAAAACAAATGAAAAAAAGTTAATGTAATAACAAAATATTAAAAAAAAAAAAAACAAAATTTATTATAACAAAATATTAAAAAACAATAAAAAATGAAAAAAAGTTAATGTAATAATAAAATATTGCAAAAAAATTTAAAAACAAAATTTAGTATAACATATGCACATATTGGATATTGGTAAGGAGTTTCGTGGGTTTTTATGGGAATGGAGTAAGGTATTATGGGGGGAGTGATTATGGGAATCACACCACCCCTTAAGCACCACTCCAAGTGGTGGTGGAGTGGTCCTTAAGGGGTGATGCAATTCCCATAATCATCCTCCCCTTAAGGCCTTACACTTTGACCACATAAAATTTACCATTATTTGATATATGTTATATTATGTATTTTGTTTTTTCAATTTTATTTTTCTTTCTTTTAAATATTTTGTTATTATATATATATATATATATATATATATATTTTAAATTAAAAATTAAATGCTTTTCATAAAAACTTAAAAAAAATTATTTTCTTTTTTCTCGTATTATTTTGAAATTTAATTCTATATTATGTATTTTATAATTGATTTTTTTAATGTTATAAATTTATTTTATATTATATGTTTTATATTTGATATTTTTTAATGTTTTATTGTGATGCTTAAATATTTTGATATGTTTTTTATTTATTTATTTGTAGCACTGCAAATTCTATTAATCTAGGAGAACTAAAATTACAAAAAAGACCCTGGCCAGAGGAGGTCTCAGGTGGTGGAACCATCACTCGAGCCTATAAAAAATAGAGGGTCGTTTGAGAAAGCTATTACAGAAGATGTTCAAAATATTAAGGAGCCCAAAGTAGCTATTAGGGATCATAATTACAGAGTTTTTCCTTCCACATAAACAGAGATGCAACCAAACTAAACACATAAAGCAAAAAAACCTGAAATAACAGTCTGACTCCTGAGAGGTCTGCGGCTCTGCAGATGACTTGAGCATGGATCGAGAGGGGGGGTTTTCTTTGAGGATTGGACATCCCCATCCTCCTTCCTCCGTGTTGCTGGTGGCATTAGCATTGGTCGCTAACGCAGACTGAGGGGTCTTGTTGCTCGGCCCTTCGTCTTCTCTCACCCTCTTGAACAGTGATTCAATGGTGGCCGGAATGGGGAAAAGGGGAGCCTGAACCATCCTGGGCGCTGACACTGAGCTGGCGTCCCTTAACCTGCCACCTCGTGCTTCTGCTTCCGCTTCCTGCATCCACGTGTCCAACCTGCCCAACAGTGCCATCCATGCATTTCCATGCAAAGGTTGCGTCCAAACTGCTTAGTTGCCCATCCATTTCTGCCATTTTTTCCTTCACGGCAAGGATTGTATCACGAGTTGCGCTCCAATTACTCATCATATCCTCTATTAGATTGCCTAGCATATTTTTAACCAACCAATAGTGGTTAATCCTTCTTTTGTTGTGCCCAATAGCTAAACGTTGGTTCACCACCCTGCCTTCCCATCCAGTAGTGGTAACCGACATTGAGATGTTTGCCTCGTACCCCTCCTCCACCTGAACACTGAGCCCCCTCTGGGCCTTTCCTCTCCCGCTGCTGGCACGCCTGGGCATACCTTGTTGCCTGGACATGGTGAAGAGCCAGTTACTCGGGTGCTGCAAGAAGGGCCGGTGGCACAACGTAATACGAAGCAATGGACAATTACGCTGAACCCTTCCAGCACTGTGAGCACCAGCGAGAATGAGGTTCCTGCAGAGGCTACGGGCCAACGGAGGATCCCAATGTACATAAGAATTGTGGACCAGAACAGAACCTTAGGTTGCATAGAGCATCCCTCAGGCCGAAACAAAACCACAGGCTGCACAGAGCATCCCACAGACCGAAACAAAGCATCAAACACACAATAGGTAACAATGCTGTGTTTTCTCATGGCTTTCCTCTTCATGGCGCCACCCTGACCGTGGATTAACTATGTACCTGTTGCCATTAAACTCACCTTAACGGACATGAATGTGAAGGAGGCTTTCTAGACATAGCCAACTTAGGACGAAGGTCGCGAAAAGACATCCCTTGCCGTCCGCACGAGGGAGCTTGAGTTCATCGCAAGGGTGGCGATCCCGCCAACATGCGTGGTGCCACACGTTGGGTTCGCGGACCAAGGCGCCCCGTGCTGTTGGTCGGGCTCGCTGGCACCCGCATTTGGGGATTTTGATATGTTTTTTACAGCTTATTGTAAATTTTTAATTTTATTTAAAAGTATATTCATTATTAAAGGGA
This sequence comes from Pseudotsuga menziesii, assembly GCA_001517045.1. Taxonomy (NCBI): domain Eukaryota; kingdom Viridiplantae; phylum Streptophyta; class Pinopsida; order Pinales; family Pinaceae; genus Pseudotsuga; species Pseudotsuga menziesii. Next base: position 527,250 of record LPNX010804349.1, read on the forward strand.
GTTCTTGATATTCTTGGTTAACTTCATGTTGTTGGTTTGAAATGTCTTTATTTTCTCACATTTTTTACAAAATTTCACCTGAAAATGGCTTATTTAAAAGAAAAATTGAAAGAAAAAACTTCCAAAATGTATATATTTTTCATTCTAACTAGCTTTTAAATGTTAAAAAATATTAAAAATGTATATTTTTTTCATTATTACTAGCTACTAAATGTATATTTTTTTGTAAAATTTGAAAAAACGCATTTGTAATAAAAATTATAGTTTTTATGACCAAGAAGTTTTAAAATCGCAAAAAGATGACTCAAATTGAAAAATGGTGTTACACACTTTTTGAAACGGAGGTAAAAACAACTACTAAAATTGCCCCCCCCCCAAAAAATGAGAACAATGTCGGGTTCTCATCAACTTGTATAACTTGTTATAACATAAAACACATTAAAAACTATTAAATAACAAAAATAATAAAGATAAGAAAACATTAAGATACAACTAAATCCAAAAAATAAAATATTTTAAAATAAAAAAAAATTACACTATAATTTCAAACCCTAACAAAACTTTTAAAAATACAAATAATAAACAAATAAAACACCAAAATAATATAAAATAATATAAAATAAAATAAAATAAAGCAAATGATAAAAATAGGTAAATGTTAATATTATAACAAAGTATTAAAAAACAATATAAAGAAACTAACCAAATAAATATTAAAATTATGACAAAATATTAAAAAATAATATAAAAAAACTAATCATAACCATTTAAAAATGTTAATATTATAACACAATATTGTTAAAAAAGAAAAAAGATTTTGGAACACAAAATCCCACTCCGTAAATGACAAGTTTAATGGGGTTAAGGAGGAAGGTCTTAAGGTGGGGCGATTCCTAGAATCGTGCCACCCCTTAATTACCACTCCACCACTACTTGGAGTGGTGCTTAAGGGGTGGCGCAATTCCCAGAATCACGCCATCCTTAAGAGCCTCCCCTTATACACAAAAAATTACAAAACATACCCTTAACACTTCATAAAACTTAAACATTTTCTTATTATATTGTTTTTCATATATTGTTTTGAAATTTTATCATATTTCATGCTTTATATAATATTGTTTTGAAATTTAATTTTATGTTATGTATTATATTTGTTTCATTTATGTTTTAAATTTAATTTTATAATATAGGTTTTGTATTTGTTTTTTATGGTTTTTAAATGTTTTGATATAGGTTTAACAATTTATTGTAATTTTTTATTTTATTTTTTTAAATATATTTTTTTTATTAAAGGACATTTTTAATATTTTTTATTACTTTTATGCTAGTGAGGAAAATATCTAACTTCACAAATTTTTGATAAGATATTTTGGTAATGTTTTCACTTAAGGTTTTATTTTGAGAATAAATATTATGTTTTTAATATGTTTTTTACAAATATATGGTATATTTTTTGTTGAATTTATGTGAATCATCACTTTATGGAAAATAATGTTAATTAGTATCATTTTTATATATAAAATAACTAAATGATAAAAATAGGTAAATGTTAATATATTATAACAAAGTATTAAAAAACAATATAAATAAACTAACCAAATAAATGTTAAAATTATGACAAAATATTAAAAAACAATATAAAAAAACAAATTGTAACCATTTAAAAATGTTAATATTATAACACAATATTGTTAAAAAAGAAAAAAGATTTCGGAACACAAAATCCCACCCCGTAAATGATAAGTTTAATGGGGTTAAGGAGGAAGGTCTTAAGGTGGGGCGATTCCTAGAATCGTGCCACCCCTTAATCACCACTCCACCACTACTTGGAGTGGTGCTTAAGGGGTGGCGCAATTCCCAGAATCACGCCATCTTTAAGAGCCTCCCCTTATACACAAAAAAACTACAAAACATACCCTTAACACTTCATAAAACTTAATCATTTTCTTATTATATTGTTTTGAAATTTTATCATATTTCATGGTTTATATAATATTGTTTTGAAATTTAATTTTATGTTATGTATTATATTTGTTTCATTTATGTTTTAAATTTAATTTTATAATATAGGTTTTGTATTTGTTTTTAATGGTTTTAAATGTTTTGATATAGGTTTAACAGTTTATTGTAATTTTTTATTTTATTTTTTTATTAAAGGACATTTTTAATATTTTTTATTAGTTTTATGTTGGTGAGGAAAATATCAAACTTCACAAATTTTTGATAAGATATTTTGGTAATGTTTTCACTTAAGGTTTTATTTTGAGAATAAATATTATGTTTTTAATATGTTTTTTACAAATATAAGGAATATTTTTTGTTGAATTTATGTGAATCATCACTTTATGGAAAATAATGTTAATTAGTATCATTTTTATACATAAAATAGCTAAAAATGGTTTGAAATATCTTTAGTTTTTCAAAATTTTAACAAATTTGCCCCCAAAGATGACTTATTTAAGAGAAAAATTGAAGAAAAACTTCCAAAATGTATACATTTTTCATTCTAAGTAGCTTCTAAATGTTAAAAAAAATTGAAAATATGTATTTTTTTCCATTATAACGAGCTACTAAATGTATATATTTTTTGTAAAATTTTAAAATTTGAAAAAGCGCATTTGTAAATAAAAATATGGTTTTTTTGTGACCAAGAAATTTCAAAATCGCAAAAAAATGGTTCAAAATGAAAAATGGTGCTACCAATATTGAAATGAAGCTAAAAATAACTATTAAAATTGACCGCAAAAAAAAGAGAACAATGTCAGGTTCTCGTCAAGTTGTATAACTTGTTTTTAACCTTTTTGCAATCCTATCTCCACCCACCCTCTTATTCCACCATGTATGACCTAACTTGATTGTTTCTATCTTAAGTAATCTCGTTCCTCCAATTTTTGTACGAAAAAAATCAGATAAGGAATCTACGCGAATAGTAGAACCCCATATTTCAAGTCTGCCCAAAGAAAAGTTAAAGTCACCTCCAAGAATAACATATCCTTGATTTAGAATATCTATATTGAAAACCTTCTCCCATTATACCACTCTATCATTACATGGCCCATAATTTTTTATGGTAGTTGACTTTGCGCCTAGCTCCTGGGAGTAGCGAATAGTGCCCAAACCTAAATCACAAGACAAAGAATTACTACAATATAACGATCGAGACAACCACCCAGTAATTAATCTACTTAAACAACGAGACACATCAATAAACATAAAATTTGAACCTACGAACATTTTACCTAGTTCAAAAACAATTTTACCACCATCACCCATAGCCTCTTGTAGCATAATCATGTTTGGTTTGTGTGTTTCCACAAGTTTTTTAAGGCTACGTTTTTTCGAGGAGCTATCCAACCCTCAACAATTGAGAGATAAGCAAATCATGGACCACACTATAGAGGGTATCCATTGGCTTTGGGTATCCCTAATATCGAAGATTATTCCCTCAATAAATCTTCAGATACAACCTTTTCTTGAGCTAGAGACAAATATTTCCTACATCGACCACCCTACACTTCTTCCATAATTCAAAGCTAATCCTCCATCAACCTCCCCACCTTTAGAACCTACTTTTAGAACCTACTAATCCCTTTCTTGCCCTTAAATTATATCTTGGACCACTAGACAAACTTCCATTTTGAATCTTTGATCCTTCACAATCCCTAGAAGAACTATGAGAATCCTTTGTATTAGTTTCTTCCTGAAAAATTTCCTTGAAATCTAGCTATATTAAAATCTAATTTAGCCCAAAAACCTAATTTAACTCCCCTGTCCACAAAAAGAAGCCACACTATAACCTCAAGTGGCTCCTCCAACAATTTGCTAACACCAAACTTTAAGTACTGAGCTGGTAATTGAGATTGTCAATTTTCTTGCTTATAGTGAAGTTCATTATAGACCTTTAGCCTGTCTAAAGCATAGACCTCTTGTGCACCATCCCCATTTTGCAGTTCTAAAGCATCCAAAGAAATTGTTGAAGAATGTAGCTCGGACAGGAACTTCTGCATAGGTTCAATGTGAATTTGTTGGAAGTAGTTCGAGTTAGTTCTATTTTGTAATTCACTTTAGGAATAAAGTGAAAGTCTTATATCTAGCTGATTGAGCCTAATAAAGGGTATTTATACATTAATGATTTAGATTAGTTTCAACTATACATCTCACTAAGAAATTAGGGTTTCAACTCAAGTATAAAGGTAGGTCAAGATAGAGTGTCTAGACACAATTTTTGTTGGCAGGGACATCGATTGAAGAGAGAGCATAACACATTAGTGGGGAGGTAGATGATGCAGGAGTATTGACCCCCCAAGATCATCATCGAAGTTTCAAGATTTTGGAAGGAAAATCTGTTTTAGGAGGATGTGATTCCTCGTGATTATGTAAACACGCATCTAGAAAGATAGTGTTTGTTATTTAATTGGCATGAAATTGTTATTTCGAGCAATTAGTTAGAGATATTAGGGATAGATCAAGGATAGTTAGGATCTGAGAACATTTGTTGGTTGTATTTACCGATTATATGTAAGCCTACGGGCATAGAGTAGAGAGCGGCCAAAATATTGTAAGATCAGGCCGAGAATGAGAATAGAAGTACATAATTTCTTGCACAGATTTATTAAATGAAATCAACGTGTTATCCTGCGTTTAATCTTTGCATGATTTCGTAAGCTTGAATGTGTTGAAGGATGCTAAAGTCATGACTATTCTAAATTCTAGAATCTCTGTGTGGTTTAAGATGGATGCCTGTTGAATATATTGAATGCTTTTTGAGTGTTTTTGCAACTGTCAATTGGGCTTGTGCTTGGTTATGGATGCTAGATAAATCCATCATGGAGGAATTGAAGGAATGAATGCACGCCATAAGCCATCGGGTTCGTTGAATGGTAGGAGGAATCGATCGAACATGTATTTGAGTGCCAAATAAAGCCAACCCGATAGTCTTATGATTTAAACTTATGGTTTTGTGGAGCTTAATTCTCAAGTGTGCTTTGCTTTGTTTATGATTAAATTGCTATTCTTAGTTGTGTTTAGGCTAATTCGTAGGCCATAACCCACAAGTCCGAGGATCGAACTCATAGGTAGAATTAGTCTTCATCAACTGATAAAGTGGTCTTCATCAAGTGGTATCAGAGCGAGAAGATTCTTGCGTGTTGGAGAAAGTGGGTTAGGTGCAGAAGCCTACAAGAGCAAAGAAGCTCAAAGGGTTCTAAGTGGACATAACCAAAAGAATACCAAAAGGCCAAGTCCAAGAGAGGAGTTTGGCGAGGTGTTTTGTAGCAAGGTGAAAAAGACTTGTTATTGTAGAGGCTTGGTTGCAGCTCACTATTGAGCATTGTGGAGAAGATCAACACTGTGATGGAAATGCTTCAGAAGAGAATAGAAGAAGACCAGAGGTATAGCTTGGTGTTGAAGATGAACGAGGTGCAAACACAACAATGGAAACACATGGACATGAGTCCATGAATAATTTGTACCGCGGGAGTCTGATGCAACAACATTGACCCCCCCAAGATCATCATCGAAGTTTCAAGCTTCTAGAAGGAAAATATGTTGGAGGAGGATGTGATTTCCTCATGATTATGTAAACACACATTTAGAAAGATAGTGTTTGTTATTTAATTGGCATGAAATTGCTATTTCGAGCAATTAGTTAGAGATATTAGGGATAGATCGAGGATAGTTAGGATTTGAGAAGATCTGTTAGTTGTATTTCTTGATTATATGTAAATTTGTGGGCATAGAGTAGAGAGCAGCCATAATATTGTAAGTTCAGGCCAAGAATGAGAATAGAAGTGAAAAACTTCTTGCACATATTTATTAAATGAAAACAACGTGTTATCGTGTGTTTAATCTTTGTGTGATTTCGTAAGCTTGAATGCATTGAAGGAAGCCAAAGTCATGACTATTATGAATTCTAGAATCTCTGTGTGGTTTAAGACGAATGGTTGTCAAATATATATAATGTTTTTGAGCGTTTGTGTAGCTGTCGATTAGGTTTGTGCTTGGTTATGGAAGCTAGTTAAATCTGTAATGGCGGAATTGAAGGAATGAATGCACACCATAAGCCATCGGGTTCGTTGAATTATAGAAGGAGGAATCGACCGAACATGCATTTGCATGCCTAATAAAGCTGACTCAATAGTCTTATGATTTAAACTTATGGTTTTGTGGAGCTTAACTCTCAGGTGTACTCTACTTTGTTTATGATTAAATTGCCGTTCTTAGTTGTGTTTAGGCTAATTTGTGGGCCATAACCCACATGTCTTAGGATTGACCTCATAGGTAGAATTGGTTTTCATCAACTGATCAAGTGGTCTTCATCAATAGACAACAACAATGTAACACTGGGTCTGTGTGTTATGGAAGAATCCGTATCTTGATAAAGAAGAGATCCATCTCCATCGTAAATAATATATATTGAATAAAATGATTGATGATATTTTACAATTGAAAGCCTTCCTTTAAATATGGCTTAGGCACCTATTGGGAGGAGTCATATCCTCTTTATAGTAATAGTAATTATTAATTTATATATTGTTTATGTATTATGTATTTATTATTATTATTTATGTAACATTGCCCTTCCCTTAAGGGCAACTTTGTCCTCAAAGCTGAGAGTGTTGATGCTCTCTTATTATGGGTTGTGTTTGAAGTGATTACTCGAACATTGCAATCTTGGATCGATTTTGTTCTATGGACACGATTCTGGAACTTGTGTTGTAATCCCTTCTGCTTAAGTGGTGAGTTTTTGAAACAATACAACTTGTACTTATTTGTTTTCCATGTCGTCTTTTGGATTCCATTTATGAAGAATTGTGGATCTTCACTTCCACTTTTTGCAATTCCTAAACTTGTGGATGCAATAACTGTTGTGTCATCTGGTTCGACAGCAATGGGCTGATTATATTCAACATTATTTAGAATGTAATCAATAGTTGGAAAGAGCACCATGCCTGCATAACTATCTACACTTATGTTTGTGGAACCATCATAAATTCTTTCATCTTGTTTAAGTAGGTATTGAATACTTCCACGACTTTCAACTCCATAAATCAAATCATTAGATTTATCTGGCAAAAGTGGTTGAGAACATTGTGCAAGTGCTTTTTCCATTACACTTGTGAGCACATTTTCATCTTTATTGACATGAAAACTGGATGGTCATATGGAATTGAATGTGTTATTCAATTTAATGTCCAAGACATCAATTCCATCATTTTCATGTTCTTTACCATGTTTTTCTTGCAAGCTTTGAAAATTGCATTGGGATTTAATTTCCAAGTCTTCATCTTGGGAGGCCTCTAGTTCACTTTGTTGGTTTATTTCATTGAAGGTCTTGTCAACAACGTTGTCATTCGATTGTTCCTTATGGTCAAGTACTTCTTCCATTTTCCTCATAAATCGATCAAAGATCTCATCCAATTCTTATTTAAATGACTTTATGGTTAATGTATGAGTTTAATAGTTAATTAATAATAAATCCAATTAAGCATTAAAAAATATTGATAATTATTATTATTATTTTATAAATAATAATAATAATATTATACATATATATAGTTTTTTTTGGGGGTGAACGTGGGAATTAGGGCTTAATGAAACCAAGGTTTGGTTGTATAAACCGTATGTTTTTTTTTCGTTCTTTCTTATTACCCCTTTTATGGGATCTTATCTTCTTATTTTTTACTTCTTTTCTTTTTTTTCTTTTTACTTATTTTTTACGATATAAAATTGATGGCCAAAGGCTTGAAATCAAGCCTAAGAAGGGGCTCTGATACCACTGTAACACTGTTTGTTAAAAATTAACCAGCATAAATACGCCAAATAATCCATGAATGGATAAATAATAGAATTGTTAAGATATGATATGTTTTACAATTACATTGCCTTGGGCTTTATAAGCCATTTATACCTTTTCAATATAAGTCATGTCTTTTGACTTTTCATAATTATTTAATTAATTATTTCTTATTTAATACTTAATAATTATTAATATTAATTTAATTCATATTGATATTTATTATTATTAAGTTATGTTATGTTATATAATTTTTTTTATATAACGAACAACGACAATCTGTACAGCGAGGCCGTACAACATCACGATACTGTACACTAGGCTATACAATAGATCAATATAGCCATATGGATTAGTAAAATAGTACAAGTTCACCTCAAACCTAACCTTAGGTTTGAGGTGAATTTGTTTTCTGTGCAACTATTGGTTTTAACACTTGTGGAGGTTGTCTTGTAAGCTTTGATTAGAAAATGATAATCTGATTTGAAGGAGAAATCCCCTGTGTTTGTAATTATCTTACACTTACTTACTTTCCAACTATATGTGTGATTGTTGCAATGTGAAGAAGTTAATTTTCTGCAATTAAATGACATACTTGTGTAGTTGAGAACATAGGGACAACAATCACCTAGGGTTTGGAATCTTTACATTGTATCAAAGCTTCTTTGATTGAGTGGATTTGAGGAGTTTGTTTTCCGTGCAACTATTGGTTTTAACACTTGTGGAGGTATTTGTTTTTCGTGCAATTTTTGGTTTTAACTCATGTGGAGGTTGCCTTGTGAACTTTGATTAGTAAATGATGATCTGATTTGAAGGAGAAATCCCCTATGTGTTTGTAATTATTATACACTTTTGCTATTTACATTCCAGCTATATGTGTGATTGTTGCTATGTGAAAAAGTTATTTTTCTGCAATTAAAAAACATACTTGTTTAGTTGAGAACATAAGGACAACAATCACCTAGGATTTGGAATCTTTACATGGTATCAAGGCTTCTTTGATTGAGTGGATCCGAGGAGTTTACAGTTGTAGATCAACTATCGTATCCATCTACCATAACCAACTATTGGGAACCGAGACCAATAGTTAGAGGGTTTCATAGGTAGTGTTGATCAGGTTTGGGAGTTTGTGTGTGTTAAAAGTTCAGAGATGGCATCAGCTAGTCTCAAGTTTGAGGATGGATTGGAAGGTGCCTCCAATTTCCTATCATGGAAATTTAGGGTAACTCTTCTATTGGAAGAGAATGATTGTTGAGATATCATCTAGACTGCAGTGACTTTGCCAATAGATTCGCAGGATTCGGTAGTTCATAAGAAGAAAAAGTGAAAGCTAAGCGAACGATCATGGATGCTATAAAGGATCATTTAATTCGTCATATATACAAGAAGAAGACAACGAAGGAGATGTTTGATGTTTTGATTAGCCTTTATTAGAGCAAGAACATAAACAGGTTACATAATAGACTTAGATTGGTAGAGATGACTAGATCATACGCAGTTACTAGTTGCTCGATGAAGGTCACGCAAACTCGTGATCAACTTGCAATAGTTGGGGAGAAGATTGAAGACAATGAGCTAGTGAATGGGACATTGAATGATTTTTCATCTCAATGAGAAATATTGTCCAGGGTGTTTATGCTTGGGAGAATATTCCCTCATTTGAAAGACTATAGGATGACTATAATATAGGAGGAGACTTGGATGGAGTTAAAGGCCAGCAAGCGGGGAGGTGACAGTGACCATATCCTATTTGGTCAAACGAAGAGGGGCAGAGGTAAAGGACCCAACAAAGGTAAGGTAAAGAGTGATGAGTCAACCTCACAACCAGGGAAGAAGGACTCGAGTAAAATCTAGTCCTTCATATGTCATAAGCATGACCATTATGCATCATAGTGTCTGGACAAGAAAAATAGTAAAGGGAAGCAATAATAGAATCAAATAGGAGCCTTTGCTGAAACTCAAATGAGTGGGTTTGCCTTCAAGTTCAAGAAGATTTCTTGATGGTATCTTGCCTTTCTACCAATACGGTTTCGAGGAATGCTTAGTATGTGGATAGAGGGGCATCTAGATTCTAGGCACATTACATCAGCCTAAGAGTTATTCTCATGTCTAAAAGAGCACGTCTCACGAGTTTAGGTCGAGCTTGGTGATGATGCCTAGTATCCTGTAGCAAGAGTTGGTACCATTCCCTTCCAGCTCCAATCAAGTAACTCTTTAGACTCTGACCTTGTGTTGTTCGTTCTTGGTCTCAGGAAGAATTTGCTTTCAATTTCGGTTACAGAAGCAATTTAGTTCAAGAACCAACAAGGCCTTATAGGATAGGAGTCTAGCTTAGAATCAACAATTGATTGGGGTTAGGGAAGGCAACTTATACAAGTTACATGGTGATCCTGTTTGAGCCCTAATTCATAACATGGTCAACTTGTGTAAGTTATGGCACAAGAGGATGGGGGATCTGCATCATAGTGCACTGTCTACTTTGAGGGGGATAGTCACAGGTCTTCTAGAGTTCAATATTAAGCAATAGGGAGTATGTAGAGGCTCCGTGCTTGGCAAGCATGCTAAGGATGCTTTCCCAAGTAGTGAGCATAGGTCTAAGGAAATTGTAGACCGAGTTCATTCATACTTATGTGGATCGATGTCGGTAACACCAATCTTAGGAAGTATGTACTATGTTTCCTTCATTGATGACTTCTCTCCCAAAACTTGGATCTGCTTCCTAAAGAACAAGGAGGAGGTCTTTAGCAGGTATCAAGGGTTCAAATCTTTAGTTGAAAATTAGATAGGGGCGAAGATCAAAGTTTTGAGATCCAGCAATGGGGGTTAGTAAACTTCTAAGGATGGTAATCTGAAGAAGGTAACAACTTCAGATTCAGAGATGGTAGATCCCACATTTTACCAACACTTGATGGGTTCCTTGATGTATATTGTTAACAGTAGGCTAGATATATGTTTTGCAGTGAACACCTTGAGACCGTTCATGGTGGAACTGAGGCAGAAGCATTGGGTAGTAACAAAACATGTGGTCAGATTCTTAAGGGGCACAATGGAGTATGGTTTGAGATAATTTGGAGATGGGAAGTGAAGTTGTAGGGGTATACAAACTCAGATTGGGTAAAGTAGTGCATCAGATAAAAATAGTACCTCAATATATTGCTTTAGGAAGAGTACTTCCATGGCACTTAGCTCAACAAAGGTAGAGTATATGGCAGGCAATACTACTAGTTGTGAGGCCATTTGGCTTCGCAAGTTGCTTGCAGGATTATTTGATTCAATGTTATCATAACGGGACTAATGGTCGAACCGATCGACCTCGAGAATTAGAACCGAACAAAAATCGGGAAACAAACCAAATCAAAAAACTAGTTGAGCAAAAATACATAAAATATTCATATTTTCAATATATATATATATATATATATTCATGTGCATCCATGTGAATTCAAACCATTGTACACAAATATGTAAAGTTTCTCATGTATATAGTAAGTAAGAGTGTATAAAACCCAAATAGCACCAAGTGCAAATACATATTTGAAGAAAAGTACATCCACAAAAAGGCTATAAATGGCCTCTAAAGTCGTTGAGTTGGAGTTTGAAGGTTAACTGTAACAGTGTAACTGTAATGTCCTCTTCTAACTAAGCATCTGAGACACCTGCTAACCTACTTAATTTCCATAGGTTCAAGTGGGTATCAATGAAAAAGGAATTGATTGAGGACTATTAATACCGGGAGTAGAAAAGAACATTTCTTCAGTGTTATTAGGTCATCGGTATTTTAAAGAAAGCCATTGGAGCAGATATCAAAAAGCATGCAGAGCATGTGGGCCTTATTTCACCTTGCATGCGACATTGGGCAATTAGATTGCATGCATGCAAAAGTTAATTCATGCAAACCCTACAAGCTATAAAAGAAGACAAGTCGAACCAAAAAAGAATCTATTGTTATTATTCACCTTTGAGATTGGTTTCGAGAGCAACAACAACAATAGCCGCAATAGCAAGATGGGGTTGAGGGTGCGAGTCTTCAACTAACAAGTGTTTTCGACAACGAAATCTATCTACCCTAATCACTTACCGGATAGATCACTCAAATCTATCATCTGCACTTGAAAGCATCCAGTGTTCATCAGATATCTAACATACAGAGGAATAAGCTATTACAGGGGTCACGTCTTCATTGCTAGGGACGCACTAGAAATCCAGAGGGAAATTCGTATTGATCCAAAGACTCCTTATTTCTTTTGCATGTCACTTCCATTCTCCTTGGAAGGATCATACTACTATACTGGGTGATCTTCATGCCACCTCTTGCACATCCGAAGAAGATACCAACAAAAACGTGGAGAGAAAGGGGTGTCATCCATCACGAGGAAAACAATTCGCTAGTGTCCAAGAAGGCCTCAAAAGTGTTGCATGTGTCCACCAAAGTCTTCGGGGAGACCTATTACACTACCTAGAAAGTCTCATCATCATCCTCCAAGTATTGAAGCATCTACAGAAGGATTCTCATCCAGAGTGGGACGCTTTCCTTGCGTGGGCGTCAACCATTGAAGAAGCAACATGTTTTCACCTTATCTCTTGTTGCATGGCATGCATGCTTCTTCTAGATTGCTCAAATACTCAAGCTATTAATATTGGTATGTCTCTGCAATTAATTTAATTATGAATCCAAGTTTATTGTTATTTTGGGGTTTGTGTACTCTCTTAATATTGCATGCAAATTGATTTTATCAAACCTAAAGGCTACAACACTCTGAAACTATAAACCAAAACCTATACCCTATCCATATAAAGAAGAAAATATCAGTTTGGGATATTACAGTAACCTTGATCCAAGTTGTCTAAGGCTGGTAAGTTTGAAATGGGACTATGAAGAGAGTATACTTGTGCGTACTATACTATTGTACTATACTATTGCCTACATTGTCACACTGAGCCGTCAAGACTCAATCAATCAAGACGTTTAAAATCTATTAAAACTCAGTAACTCAAAGTCAAGATTCAAGATGTTTAAAATCTATAAGAGACTAGAGTATAGTAGTATGCCTATGCGTACATTTACGTTGTCACAGACTAATAGTGAGTTGTCCGTAATTCGTACCCTAAGCTGTCACCTTTGCACAATAATCCTCTCTGACAACTAACTCCTGAGTTCGTACTCCGTACATAGCTGCACACAAGCAAAACGAATAAGACAGAGAAAATTCCACAAATGATTGTGATTGATATGGAGGGTGGGATCCACCATTTATAGCATTAGAAGGGACTGTGGGTCAATTAAATAGCTGACATGTGGACCTTATTTTTTATTTTATTAAAAAAATTGAGAATTCGCTTTTTTGGGGTCCTTGGCTTTTTTGTACGGAATCGATCTGTTCCGTACGCACGGAACTAGCCGGTTCTATATGGAACCGTTGGTTTGGAGAAAATTGGCTAGTTCTGTATGGAAGACGGTTTGGAGAAAACCGACTGGTTTCGTACGGAACTGGCCAAAAATGATTTGAAAGCGTGATTTGACTCAAGGATGCTTGTAAACCGGTCCAACCGACCGATTTTGTCAAAACTGGTTGGGTTCTGATAACATTGATTTGATTATGAGTTGGATCCTATGGTAATTTAGTTTGATAATTAGAGTTGTATCAAACTCTTTGAGAATCTAGTGTTTCATGACAAGTCCAAGCACATAGAGATCAAATACCATTTCATTCGAGATAAGATTTAGAAGGGAGTAGTAAAGCTTCAATATATACCCATGGTGATTTACTTTGATAATTAGAGTTGTATCAAACTCTTTGAGAATCCAGTGTTTTGGGGCTAATCCAAGCACATAGAGATCAGATACCACTTCATTCGAGATAGGATTCAAAAGGGAGCAGTAAAGCTCAAATATATACACATAGATCAACAGGTCGCTGATATTCTAACCAAGGACTTAGCAAAAGGGAAGTTTGAAGCTTTCAGAGACAAACTTGGATTGGTGTAGAATTCCTTGCTCGCTAAGAGTCTGCGTTGAAGAATGTAGCTCGGATAGGAACTTCCATATAGGTTCAGTGTGAATGTGCCAGAAATAGATTGAGTTAATTTTATTTTGTAATTCTCTTTAGGAATAAAGTACAAGTCTTATATTTAGCCGATTGACGCTAATAAAGTGCATTTAAATTTTATACATTAGTGATTTAGATTAATTTCAAATGTATATTTCAATGAGATATTAGGGTTTTGGCAGATTAGGGTTTCAACTCAAGTATAAAGGCAGGAGATAGAGTGTTTAGACATAGTTTTTGTCGGACAGGGACAATGACCGAAGAGAGAACATAGTGCATCAGTCAGGAGCCAGACAAAAGCAACAACAGTCTGTACATCAGATCCGTACAGCAGCTGGCTGTACAACAACACTGTTCCTCAATTTTTGTGTAGGTATAAATTCTTCTAGAGGCCATACACCACAGGTTTGAGGTAAATTTGTTTACTGTGCAGCTGTCAGTTAGCAGTTGTGGAAGTTGCCTTGTAAGCTTTGATTAAGTTAATAATAAGCTGATTTGAAGGATAAATTCTGTGTGGAGGTTGCCTTGTAAGCTTTCACTATTTAATTTCCAGCTATCTGTGTGATTGTTGCTATGTGAAGAAGTTAATTTTCTGCTATTAAATAACATACTTGTTTAGTTGAGAACATAAGGAAAACAATCACCTAGGGTTTGGAATCTTCACAGGAATAACCACCTGCTCTTTTTCCAGTTTTTTTGTTCTCAGGGCAACTGTGACAAACTCAAATCCTCAACCTTACTATGATATTTCTTGACCGGGACTTTCTTGCTAAAAGGCATATTACACTTTGCAGCCAAATGTACATATTTATGACCCCTGATCCACCAAAAAGGGACACCAAAATAATCCAATGGTTGATCAGAGGACTTGGAGCCCTTCTGGAGGAAAAATTATGCTGCCAGGTCTTCTCTCAGATCAAGTCCCACAAGGATCCTTGCAATTGATTGATTTCTTGCGACTTGAAAGATTAGGTTGGCCTCATTGAACTTCCCTAATGTGTTCCCAATTTCTTTGAACACCTCCTCATACCAAAATTTGACTGGAAGGCCCTATAGTCTCACCCATACCAAAATATTGTCTATCTTTTCCGTCTGGGAATCAGAAGAAGGTGACCATGTTTTTAAGGTAAGGGGAGTGGAGTCGCACTTCCAATGCATATACAGGATTTTATCTGCATCCCTTGCAGAGCAGAAGCATATGACCATTTAAAGTTTAAATCCTTGAGAAGAAACACAGACTCAGAGCATAACCTTAAGAAGCTTCCCAACTTTTTTTTACCCAATCACAGATACTCTTCTCACAACACCGCCTTCCAAAAGTTCTTCCAACCAAGTTTGTGAAGCTATACTGATATCTTTATGCATCTTTATATCCTGGTCGAAGATAAATTTTATTGGTGAACTCCTTTGTTTGATACTCTTTTTTTTTATATCCTTGCAGAACCCTCCTCAACTACCACAGTATCTTCTTTCTCTGCTTCAACCTCCAATATATACACTACTTCCTCCTAATCAGATTCCTTACCATAATTCCCGTCTATTTGCACCTATGACCATTAACTCCAGAACTTTTTCTAGTCAAAGAAGAAGAATCACATATCCTCGATCCCCCAACCTTCACCAGACCTTCCTTTACAGCTTCAGTGTCGGCTCCCATTGTTTGAGCCTTGATCCCCATTTGTATATTGAGACATTGATACGAGCATGGGTATGCCCGACTTGTCCATATACATGTCTGAGATCCCATGGTGTATGTTGAGCTTGCTCCATACCCACTTGGATCCATTCTCCCTTTTTGACAACCATTAGCGGAGACGACTGGAGAACCAGATTGTGGAGCCGGTGGACCATTTCCTCAAATGGCTGCAGTGGCCCACATTACAGAAAGGTATGCATGTTATTGCTTTTTGTTAGTTAGATAAATATATAAAAATAAAAAATATTGTTATTGTTGTTATTTGTTATTGCAAGACGAAGTTGAGAGATCCTTCGCACCATGAACTCTACCCTATGATTTGGCTGATCTAGGGTAGGTGCTTTTGCACATAGCAGGGGTGAAATCCCCACTACAGAAACCACCATAAATTCAAAAGACTTAGTATTATTCAAACCGACAGGAAAGTATCCAGTAAACTTACCAAAAACAAGACTCCCAGACGACAGACCTTCCGCTTGGCTTGACACCTCCTGAAACTAGTCCAAATCCTTATTTGAATTGAAAGGATCTGACCAACATTTGACCAAGTCTAAACTGCCATGCACTGCACCCTTCTTTGGCCTGAGCAGAGATTGATATGATGTGATTTAGTCCTCCTTGCATATACCTGGAGACACTGAAAAGGATCCATCGTTGATTCATCTCCACACAAGGACGGAGTAAAAGCTCTCTGAGCGAAACCCACTGTCTCTAGTTCACCCCTACTAGAAGTATCCTCCCATTGCAGTTGAAGCAATGGAAAGGAATCCACATCAGCTATGAAGTGGCAGTCTCTATTAAAAGTCCTGTCAGAGTTTGATTGATGGGGCAAAGCCTCAAATCACCCACTTTTCCTGTGGAACCTAAGTTCCTCCTTTGAGGCACTTTGAATTCCGACTGAACATACTCCTCAGCTCCTAGGGAATGTGGACAGTTTTGAGACCACAACCCTATCCACAAGCACTAAACGAAACCCTTGAGCCTGCGCTGATATAGATATATTCCTCTTCTCTAAATAGCGATCGGAATAGTGCTTCATACCTGTCCATTGCTTACTACAAAACCTCCACAGCTAGAAAGATTGTTCCCCTACACCATCTACGTAAATTTTATCTGGCAAATGGTAATATTAAGAAAAAGAAAAAAGGTGTTCTAGAATCTATATGCAGATCTTTGAAACTGTTTTTCTACTTATAAATAAGTGAAACTTGATATGAAGAGCGTACAAATTATTTGAAACTTTTATGCCTTTTCTATCCCTTCCTCCACTTTTTTATATGCTATTTGGTATTGTGTTATTCATGTGCAACCCTAACGTATATGTGATTCCTTGGAGTTAATGTTAGGTATGATGTCTGAATAAAATACTGAAAAGACTGGTCAGGTATATGTCACTGACATTGGATGGCAGATCATGTACTGTTATGCAGGAAACAGGAAATCTGCTTCACCAGCACATCTTTGGCTGACAGGCTGCAAAGGAGAAATTATGAGTCGGATGCAGAAAGTTCCAGGTTTTCATAATTGGCTTGTTGAAAAAGAAGAGCATTCTTATATCGAAGCATTACATGAGCGAAAAGAAGATTTGGTCTATCTTACTGCAGATTCAGAAGATGTTCTTCAAGAACTGGAAGCATCCAAAATTTATGTTGTTGGTGGACTTGTTGATCGTAACAGGTGGAAAGGAATAACTATGCAAAAAGCACAAGAGCAAGGTATTCAAACTGCAAAGCTGCCTATTGCCGAGCACTTAAGTATGACAAGCTCCCAGGTCAGCAAAATTCTTCTTTTCTTTGCCAGATATGAACTGTGAGAATTTTTATAAAAAGATGTAGTTCCGCTTTGGTTCACAAATGCAAGTGTTATGATATGGGTCGTGTACTCCCTCCGACCCTTGTGGCTGAGAAAACGTTGGCATTTTGATAATTTCAAAATATTTGACTACTTTTCAAGGATAATTCTTAGAGGGAAATACTTTGTGTACATGGCAACACTGTAATGATGTAATCATATCGGAAAGGAATGATTTGATTATATGTGCTAGATGTGGACAGTAACATTTGCAACAATGCTGCATGACTTGTGCAAAACAGTTAAGAACTAGTTTTCTTATTCGAAAAATGTTACAACTAATGTCATGGACAACAATGCAATAAATTTTTATTGGTTACATTATATTAAAGTGTGTATAATTTTGAAAAGCAACAATGGGGTTGTTTATAGCAAGCTCACTTAGCTTACTCTATTTTACATAAATGACTTAGACTATGTTTTCTCAAATCCCTTAGCTTAGCCTACTGTACTTTAGCCCTTGTGAGGCCTGGAAATTAAATCATTTGTGTGGTCTTCTAACGAGGTTGGAAAAGTGCATGCATATGAGCACTTGGGATTATACCTTTCGATTTGTTTCTTCCTTGCGAGGCCTAGGAAATGTTGCTGTAAATATAAAATCTAATTGTTTGGCATTTCTAGAAAAATTCTATTCATCTATTTCAGGCACATGTGTTGTTTCCTCTTGAGCTGGTAATGGTTATGAACCTAAATTTTGTATGTTGAAAATTGTGTAATTTATTCCTTTTTATTATCTCCAACAATCTCTGCTTGAGTGATAGCATGAGAGAGGAGGGCTTGGAGTTCAAAACCTTCCTCTTTTAAAGCTTTTGTTTCTTGAATATTCTGGAGTCTTGTGGTTTGATATCATGGTTAGTTTTCACACACACAAGAGTGTAGACATGAATGTACATAAGAATGAGGGATATTAGTGTTTCATTACATAGTAGGAGAGAGAAGACTAGTTATGCAACCCCTGATTACCTAAGCTTATAATCACTCCATTTATTTATTAATTAATGATTACATCGCTTTATTATAAAGACACTAACTTAGATTTATTATCAATTTATGACTATCATCTCTAAGACCCTCCCATAGTGGTCATATTACATCAGATTTACTTGTTCAGATACAAAACACAATCTTTGGACAAGCAAGATGTTTGCAGCCCACTGCAAAATAAGGCCTTTAATCAGTGTTTAGGGGTGCACTATATCTTGCAAGATTGATGAAGATCAATTCATGTTGCCATCCTTCTATCTGACCATTGACTCACCAACTATATTTTCATTCAAAATCATAACATGTCTTCTTACATATAAACAAATGAAGAAGAGAAAAATGTTACAAAACCTCTTCCTATTTATATATTATTAACTCTAAAGTACTTAATGTACTATATGTTTCGGTAAAGTAAATGCTAATTACTAATAAATGACCATTATTAATAATTACAATAACAACTGTTGATGTTTGTAGCTCGAGTAGGTACTTTTGCATAGGCTGGGTGTCGGGCATGCAGGAGTTGCTTAAACACCTCTCCAGGTACTTGCTTTATTGAGTAAGTAGCTTTTGTATCTCTTTCCTAAATCTAACTTAGGAAAAACACATTAATTAACTTAATGTTGGCTAATGACTAAAAGTGAACTTCAGATTAAGTCATGGCCGTTGATCTTAAGTGAGGCTTGAGATCTAATCGCAACCATCCATCACTTTGGAGATTGAGGGTTAGGGTTTTGGTCATTGAGATGTTATAAAAGAAAGCCTAAGGAGAGGAGGAGAGACAGAAAATACACTCAGAGTGAGATAGTGAGATCTCATTGTATTGGCTGAAGAAGGACTTTCATCGAAGGGTGCAGGGGCAGGGTCCAAGGAAGGGAGCAAGGGGCAACAAAGGGATCAGTGGCCAACATGATTGAAGGAGAGATATTGAGGTGTGATTGGCTATCTTGTTGTTTTTGTATTTTCCTCAGATGGGCCATTATCTTAGGTTGGAAGCCCGAATTTTATCTCAATAAAATCCTTGAATGCTGTTTTTTCCCCCACTGCGGTTTTCCAAGCCCTTAAACGATGTTTTTTTGGGTCAAAAGTATGCAAGAATAGTCTCCACCCCCTCGACGCTATACTACACTTCGAGACCTTTCCAATGGTGCAAGAATCACCTCAATCAAAGTCTGTATGAGGAAGTTATGCCTCCCGCAAGTTGACTTATCCAGTTGATTGCCATGGTACCGAGTGGTTTCTACTTCAGCTTTTATCAACCACACATGTGGATCTAGTCATATATGGGCTCTAAAGAATATTTTAGAGGGTCCAAAACCCTAACCCTAATTGATAGTTGAGGCATGTACAAAGCCTAAAACTAATCCTTAATGGCTATCGGGCTAAGTTAGATACTTGGCCGTTAGGAGGAAAAGGGGTTCCATTATGATGATGTTATTGTATTGTTCCATAGTTGAGCAACAGTAAGGGAGTGGATATTAGAGCATAGCAAAGGAAGCAGGAGATCCCGTAGTAGCTATGCAAGCCACAGTGTCAGAGGTAACTCCATAATGAGTACCACTTCCTTTGTATTTGCTTAATTTTGCATTGCATATTAGAGAAAAAAGGGCAAAGCATAGTTCTCACTTCTGGTTGGGTTTTCCTCCATAGTGGGTTTTCCAAGGTATATCTTGTGCTGTCTGTGTGAATGGGTTATTTTTCTCTAGTTATTGTTGTTTCAGTTTCAGTTTATATTATCATTCCGTGGAATTAAGCTAACACAATGAATTAAGTTTATACTATCCATGACAGTTTATAGACCAAGGGCATTGATGGAAGGTACGTTTAATTACAAATTTAAACAAACATTGTGATGGCAACTGATTTTTTACAGACCTCAAACCCGAGAGTACTGAAACTAACATGCCTTAACTTTCTCTTAAACAACTTGGATCACTGTTTAACCTCCTTTCTGTGCTTTAACGGATTGCGGAAATCGGCTTAACAACTTTTGGAATAGGTCTTTCGCACTTTCACACCTTTTTGCTTTCCGATTTCTGGTTCAGATTGTGGAAGTCGGCTTACCGACTTACGAAGCAGGGTTTCCGCACTTTCACGCTTTTTCGGTTTTCGATTTTCGATTTCCGGTTTGAAAGTCGGCTTGTCAACTTTCGAAGCAAAGCTTCTGCACTTCCGCGCTTTTCTGGTTTTCGATTTCCTGTTCGGATTGCGGAACTCGGTTCGTCAACTCTTGAACTTGTTTTTCGCCCTTTTCAACCTTTCCGGTCCGGGATGCGGAAGTCGGCTTATCAACTTTTGAAACTTGTATTTCTTCACTTTCCCGCTTTTCACACTCCCCTCTTCCGCGCCGTCGATTCTTGCAGGTTCGCCCTCAATCGTTGATCTATCCCAGATGCGGATTTCGATCTAGACTGTGTGGATCTACGTCTTTTTGCTGCGGAAACTAACTACGACTTCGAATCTGCCTAGGATGCACGTTCCCTCTGCGATCTTCGTCGAATTAATCACTGAAAGGATCAATTTCATTTGCAATTTGGAGGTTATGGCAACACGAGGCCACAAAAATTATACACAGATTTAAATGGAGTGAAATTACATTAAATATGGAATGAATTCATACTTTCACAGAGTCGTATGAAGACATAAAATCAATCAAAGCATACGCAGAGTCTAATTCTCTGTTCTTCATTCAATTTGTCAAAAATTCAATTACATACAGAGACTCTGTTTCTTCACTCCTCGCTCAATCTTCTATGCACACACCTCTCATTCACTCATCCACTCATGCTATGTGGAATTCCTCTCCCTCTCAGGCTCTGTGAGCTAAACAAGTTTTATTCGAGCTACTTAAGCTCTATGAGCTAACCAAAGCTTCTGCGAGCTAACAAGCTCTGTAAGCTAAACTAAGCTACTAACTAAATCACTCGAGCTGTATTAAATACAATTTTCAATGCTGTTTCTAGATCCTTTAATTAATGGCACAATCCTTATCTGGCTCTACTAACTCTGTTCTAGCTTTTACATGTGGAAAGGATCGAGTATCCTTATCCATTTTATTCAATTTTTCATAAAATAAAGCAAATTACATGCATGAGACCCTAGGTCTCCTTAGAAATTTTATTGACTTTGTGATGTCATGGATGATTTCACTTTTTGATCCAATGCTCCTGCATCAAACTCCCCAATTTGAAATTTTTCATGGGCTCCTATCCATGAGCTCCCTCCCTGCTGTTTTTCTGTAGGTTTGTAACAGATGCCCAAGAGATAATCCTGGGCAATGTTCTCATTTTGAACAGTCCCTTCAGCCATGTTTTCTGGCACTGTGTTTGCAACTGGTCCTTTGGTTCTTCTAGCATATATTCAGACTTCTTTGAACATTCACGTTTTTCTTTCCTTTGACCTGTAAACAAGTTGTCAACTGGTTCTCCTTCATCTGTACGTGGATTAATCAAATTTCCTGTCACATAAGCAAACATAAAATATATTAACATAAATACATCTTTCATCCAATAATTTTGTGTCAGAATTCTTTGGCCTTCTTCCTTTCTGCTTGCCTCTATCATATCACTATCCTTAGTGATTGCTTTAACCATAAAATTTCCATCATCCCTTTCTGACTTCATACTGTGCTTCCTCCATCAATGCTATGCTTGCACTTAATATTTCTTGTTGGTCTGTTCTTTCCTTCAGCCAATCAATGCACACTTTGTTAGTCATTTCAATTTCAAATTCATTTTCTTGTGAAATTATTTTTACCTCATTTTAAGCTTTTCAATCATTCACAATTTTCTTGGTAGTGATCATCAACAATTGACTACTGACTTCCTCTTGCTTACCTCTGAATGGATGAAGACTATGTTTCTTTCCATTCATTTCAAAGGATTATATATTCCTCTTGCCCTCATGCACTGCTTCTCTGTCAAATTGCCAAGGTCTTCCTAATAAAACATGACAAGCATCCATTTCTATGATGTCACATTTCACCTCATCCTGATAGCTTCCAATTTGAAAGTTGAAACTTTACTTGGCATTGTTCACTCACAAGAACTTGATGATCATTCTGCAGCCATTCAACTCTGTATGGTTTTGGATGTACTGTCCTTTTTAAATTCAGCTTGTCCACCATTTCTATAGACACTAGATTATCAGTACTGCCACTATCAATAATCAACTTGCAGCACTTACCTTTAGCTTTGCAAACTGTTTTAAACAAGCTCCTCCTTTGAACTGACTCATCAATTACTTTTTTTAACAACAAGGCTTCACCTTGTTTAGGGTAGTTCACAACTACCTCTAATTCCTTTGCAGTTTCAGGTTCTCAACTTGCACTGCTTGTGCTCCTCTCTGTCTTACAACATTCTCTGGACAATCCCATGACATGTGGCCCAACTGTCCACATGTGTAACACCTCACTTGTCCACCTCTTCCTTTGCTTCTTCCTCTTGAAGCATTTCTCCCACCTCTGTTATCATCATTTATGTCAGGCTGTACTTGCTGGTTTGAACTGCTAGCTCCCCCTTTCTGCTATTGTTCTCTTCCTCCAGAGCCTCTTACCTTTGCTTTTTGACTCTGTTTTCTCATCAGCGTCTCCTCAGCCTTCAAAGCAACCTGATATGCTTCCTCAACAAATCTGAATGACAACAAACCCAAATCATCTTGTATATCAAATCTTAGACCATTAATATGCCTAGCTACCTTCTCAGGTGTGTCTTCCATATGTCCAGATCTGATATTTACCTTATAAAATTCCTCAGTATACTACCTAACTGTCATTGACTTTTGTTTAAGATTTTGCATTTGCCTAAACAAAATCAACTTATAATCCTTAGGAAGAAATTTACCTCTTTCAATTTAGCTGTCATTCTATTCCAGCTATTGATCCTGGCTTTGTTCTTCAAGATCCTTTCCTCTTGCACACCATCCCCACCACAAGGATGCATGCCCTCTTAACCTTGTGACAACAAATCTAACTTGCCTGTCCTCCTTCATTTCAACATAGTCGAATTGTTTGTTCATAGCATTGATCCAATCAATTAACTCTTCTGGATCCAAGCTTCCACTGTAGAATGGCACATCATTTCTTGAACTAGAACCTGCACCAAAAATAGACCTAAACATTCTTACCTCATGAGTTTCAGCAGTTGTTTCCTCCTCTTCAGGTATCTCTTCATCACTTGTATCTCCAGTGTCCTCATGATGTATGACAGTTTCTAAGGCTTCCAACCTTGCTCTCAGAGTTCTTATCTCCCCTTTCAATTCTGCATTGGCAACAGGTCTTCCTCGCCTGCCCCGACCTCTTCCAACTCTGACCTCCATCTCCTGACACAACAATTCACTACTAGATACAATTTTCATATCACTAACGAGTTGCTCTGAATCTGTTAGTAATACAGGAGTAAAAATAACCTTGCCTTTCATACAGAAAGCTACTCCAACCTTATAAACTAACAACTCACAATATTTTAGAACAAAGATTAATGTGATCACACTCTCATACCTTCACGCAGAATCCCTTTTCTGCTCTGATACCACTCTGATGGCCACTGATCGTTTACAGACCTCAAACCCGAGAGTACTGAAACTGACAGGCCTTAACTTTCTGTTCAACAGCTTGGAGCACTGTTTAACCTCCTTTCCGCACTTTAGCAGATTGCGAAAATCGGCTTAACAGCTTTCGAAACAAGTCTTCCGCACTTTCACACCTTTCCGCTTTTCGATTTTCGGCTCGGATTGTGGAAGTCGGCTTACCGACTTACGAAGTAGGGTTTCCGCACTTTCACGCTTTTCCAGTTTCCAATTTCGGATTTTCGGTTCGGAAGTCGGCTTGTCAACTTTCGAAGCAGAGCTTCCGCACTTCCGTGCTTTTTTGGTTTCCGATTTCCGATTCGGATTGCGGAACTCGGTTCGTCAACTCTTGAACTTGTTTTCTGCCTTTTTCCACCTTTTCGGTTCGGGATGCGGAAGTCGGCTTCTCGACTTTTAAAGCTTGTATTTCTTCACTTTACCGCTTTCTGCACTCCCCTCTTCTGCGCCGTCGATTCTTGCAGGTTCGCCCTCGATCGTTGATCTATCCCAGATGCGGATTTCGATCTGGACTGTGCGGATCTACGTGTTTTTGCTGCAGAAACTAACTACGGCTTCAGATCTGCCTAGGATGCACGTTCCCTCTGCAATCTTCGTCAAATTGATCACTGAAAGGATCAATTTCATTTGCAATTTGGAGGTTATGGCAACACGAGGCCACAAAACTTATACACAGAGTTAAATGGAGTGAAATTACATTAAATACAGAATAAATTCATACTTTCACAGAGTCGTATGAAGACATAAAATCAATCAAAGCATACGCAGAGTCTAATTCTCTGTTCTTCATTCAATTTGTCAGAAATTCAATTAGATAGAGAGACTTTGTTTCTTCACTCCTCGCTCAATCTTCTGTGCACACACCTCTCATTCACTCATCCACTCATGCTATGTGGAATTCCTCTCCCTCTCAAGCTTTGTGAGCTAAACAAGTTTTATTCGAGCTACCTAAGCTCTATGAGCTAACCAAAGCTTCTGCGAGCTAACAAGCTCTGTACAGTGTAAGCTAAGCTATGGTACTAACTAAATCACTCGAGCTGTATTAAATACAATTTTCAATTCTGTTTCCAGATCCTTTAATTAAGGGCGCAGTCTTATCTGACTCTACTAACCCTATGACTCATTAACATATCACTAACTAAATACTATAATCACTCAACTGACCACTAACTCTGTTCTAGCTTTTACATGTGGAAAGGATCGAGTATCCTTATCCATTTTATTCAATTTTTCATAAAATAAAGCAAACAACATGCATGAGACCCCAGGTCTCCTTAGAAATTTTATTGACTCTGTGATGTCATGGATGACTTCACTTTTTGATCCAATGCTTCTGCATCACATTGTTTGTATCTTTGTTGAGAAATTGCATTTTGATGGTCAAGTAGATTATTTTCTGTGAATTTTTTACATCATGGTTCAGATTTGCTCTCAAAGAATGAAACCTACAAGTCTTAAAACTCAAAACTTAGTTTACGCCTATCAAAGCCTAGATCTGCATATACTAAAACTTCTTTAAATTACTTTTAAGGATTGCAAACATTGCATTCCGTGTTAATTCAAAACAACAAATAGAAGGAAGTTCATCTACATATTTGTGCAATTTGGAAACTACAAGCAGTGATGCAAACTCCAACAAAAATCACAACAACTCACTATTATTTAGTAAAGAATATTACACCAACTAATACACAGTGTACATAATACGTATACTTGCTCTTGCAGCAACATGCACTAGTACTATCACTCTGGATTCTTCCTATTGTGCCCTTCCTCATCATTTTACAGACTAAGGAAGAGAGGTTACAAACATGGACAATAAATGCCTTTGGTGGAGTGCCCCACTCAACTTTAGAAGTACACTCCATTGCCAACAATAAAGCACACCCACTAGTGAGCTTGTTCTTCCAAAGCATCCTATGTGATATGTTCACTCTTGTACAGAGTTACCAAGGCATCATACATTTCTTTGTGATGTAAGGGATCAAGTGGTTCTTCAATGAATTAGACAATTCTCTTTGGTTTGGCCACCTTCTTATTATGCTTAACTAACTGAACAGGCTCCATTGGGGGTGTAATCTTGTTCTCAACAAAACTCCATATATCAACATCCTTCAAGAGCATCCACAGTCTGGACTTCCAAGGTGTAACGTTGGAAGCATCATCTTATCTTTCGGTGGGAAACATATCAGATCAACAACCTCTTGTTGCCGTCTAATACACACTTTAAGACACAGGAAAGTCTCCAACCCGCTGTGTGTGTCCTTGGGGGCAAGTTAGAGCTGGGGACCACTGTCACCCCAGTCCACAACTCCTCCGTTTAGGATAGATCCCAACAGAGCCAAGGGGGGTAGTCCCTACAGGAAAATAAGTTCCAGATTTATTAACTATTAGTTAAAGGGATCTTTTACTAAGATTACAAAATTACAAGACCAGTGCCTAGATTAAATGGAGTCAAAAGATTACGAGTTACAAACTTACAAAAGAAATAAAGATGATTATCCACAGTCCAACAAATGAGATGAATAGATGAACAAATGATACAATAATGAATCAAGATATCTCGGCAATGTACAAATGATCTAAATTTATCAAGAATAACAAATCAAGTGAAAATATTTACAGTTTAAACAACAGTTAAGCATTCACCCCATGAACAATCGCAGAACTGAAAAGTAAATGAACTTGAAAAATAAAGTGAAATTGAAAGTAAAGAGTTGTAGTGCAATGCTGGAGTGAAAGAGTGCTTGAAATGAATATGTTGTAGAACCGGTTTTGAATTGTCTCTTGGTTTATTTTAGTTGATTTTATTAAAGTTGTTCTTCTTGGATTAAGTTTTAGATCCGGTAGTGTGACTACCCCGATCTAGTTCCTCTCAAACTGAAGAGGGATTACTGTTGCGCTCAACAGGTGGGAGCAAAGCCCACCCCTAGCTCACAGGTCAAACCCCAATGGCCCGGTGCTCACAAGGAGGACGTCGAAGCGCCTAGAGACCGCCCGTGGCCTGCTACCCCTTGCAGCTTCCGAGTCACTGTTTTTAATCAACTTGAAAATCTCTAGATGGATGCCTATTAAACTAGGACTTCCCTTTCCCCTGGTCGTATCTCGAAGTACCTCGGAGGGTGATAACCGAGTAGAGGAGCAGGAAATAGAGAAGCTTTGTTGGTTAATTTTATGGGTTAATTTTAAGTCTTGGGGGATTAAGATGCAATGTAGATTTAAAAATGATCACCAAGATGACTTGGGAAATACAGTGTTTGATTGTAGATTGTAGTACAAGAAAAGGAAAATTAGTCTAATTACCTAAGCCCCCACTTCCCCTGCTTTTCATATCCAGCTTGAATTCCCTAAAGGGAGATGACAAGTGGATAGAGGATACACAGGTTTTAATGGGTTGTACGATTACTTTAACAGAAAAATAAAATTTGCATAAACAGAAAAAACTTAAGCAAATATTAGCTTACTTCCTACTCTACTTCCTACTCTATTTATTATAGATTACAAAAAAACTTATAAGCTTTAAAGAATACCCCAAGAGACTCTCTTTGGGGTTTACAATAATCAGAAAAATATGGAAAAGAGGTGAGGATTGGAACCCCTTTTGTGCTGGTTGAAGTTGAGGAAATTTTATGTCTTTTTGGGCATCAAATCTTCTTTACTTATGCACAACCTGTCAAAAAACCAGCGAGCTATTCTTCGCTGCAAATCGCATAAAACACTAAAATTTGCTGTTAAAATATTAGTACCAAATTTACAATTTTTTACATAAAAATCTGAGTATATAAAAACAAAAAGACAGACAAATATTTTTTACTACTCT
>LPNX010804349.1:556337-575554 GCA_001517045.1 Pseudotsuga menziesii
AGCTTTGGAATAAGTTTTCCTAGGCTTAGTAACCCCCAAACCATCTTACCATGGCATTTCTTGATTTTTTACTTCAAAATCAAAAAATGTGAAATTTGACTTAGGGAAATTAATTAATTCCCTAGGAAAAATAGACCTTGCTTAGACAAAAATGGTCCATCTCCTCAACCACTCATCAGAATGACATGGGACTCGAAGCAGTGGCTTAGGGGGTTTCATAGCAATTAACTTTGCATTCATAGCCCCTATTACAAAACGCCATGCTTGAGCAATTACATTATTACATCAACGACTGAGTTAATTAATCACCAAGGGGTGAAATTAATTAACTAGAAAAAATAATTAAAAAATACAACAACATAACGAAATTCCGCAAGACTCTAAACAAATGTCTAGCATTGTCATGGATCACACTTTGAAGCCTTAGCCACCTCATGGAATTGACTGGTAGAACGCCCGTCACCACTTTGGAGGATTTTGAGTGAAAACCAAACCGATTAAACTCGTTTGTTCAACAAGGTCAATTGGAAAGGGAAAAACACTCGATGAGGGGACTTCCCTAACAACCCGTTCCATGGTGTGGCATCCATATCCTATGACCCACACTAGCACATAAAATTACATTAATTTTCCCACGCAGGGGAGCGGACATTTCGTTTTACAAAGGGGCAATAGCCCTGCAGAAGTGAAAAATCCTCAGATTTTTCTAAGGTACAATTATGTACAACTTCGTGTACATGGAGTTGCCACCTAGTCGAAATAGGTGGGCAACACCTCTCATAGGTGCGGATCATCTCTGTCAGCTACAAATAACAACACTTCATTTATGAAGCATCATGGGCATCTCACCCTCAAACCTCTCATATGTCCAAGTGCCTATCTCAAGCACGGATCAGCTTCAATCACTAAAGCAAGGGCATTGCACCCACTGAAATCTTCTGACAATTTCTCACAGAAAACAGTCCATACATGGATTCACTTGAAAATTTCAGATGCACGACTTTGACCGTGCAATTTCTACATCATAGTTCAAATCTGCACTCAAAGAATGAAACATTTAGGTCCTAAAACTCAGAACTTAGTTTGTGCCTATCAAAACCTAGATCTGCATATACTAAAACTTCTGTAAATTAATTTCAAGAGTGCAAATGCTCAATTCTATGTGTTAATTCAAAACAACAGATAGTAGGAAGCTCATCTACATATGTTTGTGCAATCTGGAAATTACACGCAGTAATGCAAACTCCAAAAACAATCACATCATTTCACTATTATTCATAAAATAATATTACAGCACCTAATACAAACAGTGCTTACATTTACTCACAGCAAAACACACTAGAATCCTCACTTGGGATGCTTTCTAATGTGCTCCTCCTTATCTTTTTATAGATTAAGGAAGAGACGTTAGAAAATTGGGCAATAAATGCCTCTGGAGCACCCTGCTCAATGTCATAATTACACTCCATTGTCCAGCAATAAGCACACCCACTAGCTTAGGGGAATGCATCCCATTTACTTAGAGTGAATGCCTAGGTAGGTGCATCCTCAAGGAAAGGTAACTGCTTGCATTAAATGTCCCACTAGGACTGAATGCGTCCATGGAAGAAGGCAACTCTAACATTAACACACTCCATCACCCAATACTAATGTGCCCTACCTAACTTCTTTGTAACTCCTATAAACCAAAAATACAGAGGGAGAGTGTTTAAAAACCAACTCGCCCTCCTCCTTTGTAGCTGCTGCTTACTTGCCATGGATGAAGGGAAAATTTTGCTTCTGCTCCACCAGGCTGAAGGCGAACAGCTTCTGAAGCAACAGACAATCTAACATTTTCTGGGTATAGAACAGTGTCATTTTTAGAGAATTTGGTGACTTTTGGTCTTGTTTTGGACTGTTCAGTCATGGCCAGTTTATCCCATATTATGTGTTGAAATTCCAAACTCTGAGGTGATTGCTGTGCTCATGTTCTCAACTAACAAGACTGTTATTTAATGTTATGACCCTCCCTAGGGGTGTAATGGGGGACTGAAGGGCCCTTTAGTGTAATAGTGGAGGACATCTAATGTTAAGTGGATTAGGTCCACTATGTTATTATTAAATAAGGTCCACTATGTTAGTAAATAAATGTAATGGGACCTCATTAAAGAATGTCCACTAGGTAGTTAGGATGTAATGTCCTCTTCTGCTTAGGCATCGAGGACCGACCCGCTAACCTATGTGATTCCTGTAGGTTTGAGCGGGTACTGACAGTCAAGGAATCAACCGAAGTCTGATGCCATATACAGAAGATCTAGGGCATCAATATTATATCACTATTGGGTCGAAGAGGGCCACCAGAGCCAAAAGCCACTTGCATGCATGACATCTGAGCATTATTTAATGATGCATGCACCCGATTAAGTCTCCATGCGCATGCATGCAAGTCAACTGCAAATTAGAAGTTAAAGTGACCTAATTAGGTCAAAAGTTAGGGTTTTCGCAGTTGAAAGTTATAAAAGAAAGATAAAGTGAGTAAGAAGACACTTATGTGATTATTGATTTGTGGAGTCAAATTGGAGAGCTCGGCAAGCTAAGTTGGGGTTGAGTGCATGCTCAGCTAACTGGTGTATTTCGGTAGCGAAATCTATTTACCCTAGTTCATCATCAGGTTGGATCATCCAGGTTTAGCACTAGTTCATCATCTGGTTACATTCAACAGTTATTTCGGGAGGTTGATTATTCATCCAGCCGGAGAGTTCCACCATCATACCGTGTCACCGTGGTCAAAGACAAGCAATTCGTTTTCTTATCTACAGGGGTCAGAACATCCACATGCTACTTCTATTCATCTCAGAGCACCTTCATTACCCTTCCCCTAGAAGAAGGGCCGTTCAGCTCGAGTATCAAGCAAGTTATCAGCAGTGTCCCCTTTCTGGAAGACGTTGTTCTGCATGGGCGAATTGATTTGAGGAGGACATTCACGTTTTGGGCTATTGAGCCACCGTTTCTTCTGCTGCTGCTTCCATCACGGTCAGAGGGGTACTATAACCCTATTGCACCTCATCCGGGCCTTTAGCAGCAGTTTATTTATTATTCCAGAGCATCTACAGCTTGAGAGGAGGGCACATTCACCTGTGGAGGATGATTTGGTTTATCTCCCTATTCCTCTGTCAGAATCCTTGCATGCGGGGACCATCCTCTTCACCGTCAGCAGATCTATATACTGGTACGTTCATGCATTGACTTCTCCTATTTTATAGCATCTCAATATTTTCTAGGGCACAGATCTACATGCAAACTGCATGCATGCAAAGATCGAGGTTTGCTTTCCTATTTTATTGAGGCATAAGTCTATTAGCCATCTACAGTACACACATAAAAAGAAAAATACCAGTTTGGGATATTACAGTGGCATCAAAGCTATTTTCCTTGCCAGCTGTGGGCATGCAAAAATTATAAATGAATTCAGGAGACCCATACAACATTACTCATAGGAGACAGAGGTATAGAGACATAGAAGAGGAGTTAGAGGACATAGATTTGGGGAACAGAGAGTATCAGTTTGAAAAAGGCAAAGAAACAATGGCCGATGATGATAAAACAACTTTCAATAGTCTCATATCAGCCATAAAAGAACTCACTAGTGGGCAAAAAGAAATGATGAGCACCTTCAGGAAAATGACTGAGAAGAATGGGCCCACCCCACACAGTCCCTTATTTCCCAACAGTGATAGGGTATCCACCAGCAATAGTAGGGAGCACTTACATACCAACATGCAGAGCCATCCCCATATATACAAGCCTTTTCGACGTAACATGCCTCGATTCTCAGATAGTCCAGCTGCAGTGCCTCTAGCACAAGTAGAACCAGAAGAACCCATGAGTGCCTATCTGAGAGAATATAGAGCTTTAGGAGAGGACTTCCATTCGGCCACGACCTTCACTGACTTCTGCCACTTTAAAAGTAAGAACAAACCCAAAGCTTACAATAGGGCATTCACCTAGAACTATGAGTTACAGTGCACCGTAGGGAAACTGACTATCCCTACCTTTGAGGTCACCTGGGGTGGCCCAACCAGGAATTGGGTGCAAAAGTTGGGTACATACTTCCATCTCAACCCCATGATTGAGACATATGCCATTAAATTGGCTACTTTGCATTTGGACAGAGAAGCACATGAGTGGTGGTACCATGGGTTAGTGACATTGGGTCACAACACCATCATCTCATACACAGATTTTACACAGAGGCTCATTGAGCGGTTTGATCGGAAGGATCCGGAGGTACACTTTAGGGAGCTGGCACAACTCAAGCAGACAGGTAGTGCAGATGCATTTATTTCTGAGTTTCAGAGGATAACAGTCATGGTCACAGATATATCAGAGAGCAGGTTGATTATGTTGTTCGCTGAGGCTCTCATTGAACCCTTACGGGGATGGGTCAAGTCTTATAGGCCCACCACCTTAGCAGATGCCATCAGACAGACTAGAGACTTGCAGGATGTAGTGCCCAAAAATAGGTTTCCTCCCAGGACCAATTTTCCTATTAAAAATAAAGAAAGGAAACCCTTCCAGAAAGAATAAACCAAGAAATAATGGATGGACAATGATACCTGACAGGATCTTAGAAGAAAAAAGTTATGTTTCACTTGCCAGGAACCGTGGATACTAGGTCACAGATGTTCAGGAAAAGGAAAGGCCTACTACATAGAGGCTTATTCCGACAGTGAGGAGGAGGAGGATTACCAAGATCAGGAGCAGGGAGAGACAACAGAGACAGTGTTGAGGGACATGCCTCAGGAGGTACCATTGCTACCATGACAGGGGTTCCTAGATTCCACACTCTTCGGTTCAGAGGTACCGTACAGGGCCATAGAGTGGGAGTACTGATAGATGGTGGGGCATCCCACAACTTTATTGATGTTGCATGGGTTAAAAAGAGAGACATTCAGACTGAGAGCTTTGATGGGTTTTCGGTAGCAGTAGCAGGTCACACCATGGAGTGTAGTTAGAGGATTCCTAAATTAAAGGTAACGCTTGGGAACTATACAGTGATAGAGACATTCTATGTGGTAGATGTACCTGACATGAATGTGGTACTAGGAGTTTAGTGGCTGTATTCCATAGGCAAGTATTCCACAAATTACCAGACCATGGAGATGGAGTTTACAGGAGCAAAAGGACAGAAGGTAGTATTGAGAGGGATGAATACCTATCCTCCCACAGCAGTGACAACACACAGGATGGAGGTAGTACTTCGGCAGGGAGATATTGAGTGGGTTGCAGAGTGTATGGTTACCTTCAAGAAATTACCAGATGAGGCCACATAACATCCAACAGATATAGAGGCCTTACTGCAGAAGCACAAGGCAGTATTCGGAGACCTTCCAGCAGGTTGACCTCCAGATAGGGGATTTGAGCACATTATTGAGTTAGAGGAGGGGACCCAAGCAGTTATCACCACTCCTTACAGACATCCCAAGAGGTATAAAGATGAGATAGAGAGTACAATCAAGGAACTACTCAAGCTGGGGTACATCAAACCTAGCTCCAGTCCCTTTGCATCTTCAATAGTGCTAGTGAAGAAAAAAGATGGAACCTTACGCATGTGCATTGACTACAGGGCACTCAATAAGAAGTCCATAAAGAACAGGTATCCCATCCCTAGGATTGATGAGTTGATGGATGAACTACAGGGGGCAAAGTACTTTTCCAAAATTGATCTCTGCTCAGGGTACCATCAGATTTGGGTCAGGGAACAGGATGTTCCAAACACTGCTTTCCGTTGCCACTACGGACATTATGAGTTTCTAGTGATGCCATTTGGGCTCACTAATACACCAGTTACTTTCCAGTCATGCATGAACCATATCTTCAGGACACAGTTACGTAAATATATTTTGGTATTCTTCGACGACATATTGATATACAGTCGAACTTGGGAAGAACATTTGAGACATCTTGATGAAGTACTTGGTATTCTACAGGAGCAGTCACTATATGCCAAAATGTCCAAGTGTGAGTTTGGCATGCAAGAGATCTTGTACTTAGGACATGTGATAGGGGCCAACGGGGTCCAGGTGCACTTAGAGAAGATTCGGGCGATTTTGGATTGGCTTGCACCTAAAAATGTGACAAAACTGAGGGCATTTTGGGCCTTTGCACCTAGTACAGGAGGTATGTCAGTGGATTCTCACAGATGATCGCACCCCTCACAGATCTTACCAAGAAGGGGGCATTCAGTTGGTCAGAGGCAGCACAACGAACATTCGAGAAAATGAAGAAGGTAATGAGTTCATGCCCAGTATTAACTTTACTAGACTTTTCTCAATCCTTTGTGTTAGAATGTGATGCTTCAGGAGAGGGAATTGGGGCTGTTTTGATGCAGAACAACCACCCCATTGCATTTGAGAGCAGGAAGCTCAAAGACTATGAGCGCCACTATTCGATATATGACAAAGAGATGTTAGCCATCCTCCATGCGCTAACCAAGTTCAGGCAGTACTTAGTGGGTGCCAGGTTCAAGGTTAAGACAAATCACAACAACAATACTTCCTAGAGCAGAAAGAGCTAAAAGAGAGACAACAGAAATGGGTAAGCAAAATTCAGGCCTATGACTTCGAGATTGAGTACGTAAAGGGGAAGAGCAATGTAGTGGCTGATGCACTTTCTAGACGACCAGCTACTTTATCCCTTATGAGCATCTCATCGGATTGGAGGTCTCATCTTTTGGTTGAGTACTCCAAAGATAAGTTTGCTTGCGAGCTATTGGATGGACAGATTTAGGATGACAGGTACAGGGTCATTGATGACATCATATACTGCAAAAACATAATCTTCTTGGTTCCAAAGTCTCGCCTCAAGAAGAAAATTTTACAGGCATAGCATGATTCACCATTAGCAGGGCATCAGGGGTTTCTCAAGACCTACAGACAGATTAGAGAAAGGTTCTCATGGAAGGGCTTTAAGAAAGATGTGATACAACATGTGAGGCAGTGCAGCTTGTGCCAACAAAACAAAATAGAGCACATCCACCCGATTGGTTTACTACATCCCTTACCTATTCTCGAGCAGAAATGGGAGAGCATCTCGATGGACTTCATTACTGGGCTGCGCAAGGTTCAAGGCAGAGACTGCTTGTACGTAGTAGTGGACAGATTGACCAAGGTTGCTCACTTCTTTGCCATATCATCAGATTATTCAGCAGCACAGGTAGCATAACTATTTTTCAGAGAGGTATTTAGCCTCCACGGGTTACCTATAGACCATGGTCAGTGATAGGGACAACAAATTCATAGGAGCCTTTTGGCAAGAGCTTTTCCGGTTAGTGGAGACCGAGTTAGCCATGAGCACAAGTTATCATCCTCAGAGTGATGGGCAGACAGAGATTGTCAACAAGTGGATTGAGGGATACTTGAGAAATTACGTATCAGGTCAGTAGAGAACATGGATCAAATGGTTACACTTGGGTGAACATTGTTACAACACTACCTACGATATGACCATTAGGATGACCCCTTTTCGAGCCCTGTATGAATATGATGCTTCCACTTTCGCAGACCGGATATTTGGTGATAGCAGGGCCCCCAAGGCCAAAGAGTGGATTCAGGAGGGTCAAGATATCCTCAAGATACTCAGGGAGAACATACAGGTTGCTCAGAATCAACAGAAGATATATGCAGACAGGCACAGGGTTGAGCCCAGTTTTGAGGTGGGAGACTTCGTTTATTTACGCTTCCAACCTTACCGACAGTCATCTCTTAAAAAGAAAGGAGTAGAAAAACTCCAACCTCGCTTCTATGGTCCATACAAGATAATTCGGAAGGTTGAAGAGGTAGCATATGAACCAGAACTACCCCCAGAGAGCAAGATTCACAACGTATTTCATGTCTCCAACCTCAAGAAGGCAGTCGGTCAACAGATTGTTACGTCTTCTGAGTTGCTTCCCCTTAATGACGAGGGGCAATTGATTATGATTTCGGAGTGCATCCTAGAGGTGCGAGAGCAGAAATTGAGAAACAAAATCATCAGAGACTACTTGGTTCAGTGGAAAGATCTGCCTACAGAGGAGGCCACTTGGGAGGCAGAATAGGTATTACAGCACCCAGTTTTACAGTTGCTTGAGGACAAGCAAATTCGAGCAGGGAGGACTGTAATGTCCTCTTTTGCTTAGGCATTGAGGATCGACCTGCTAACCTATGTGATTCCTGTAGGTTCGAGCGGGTACTGACAGTCAAGGAATCAGCCGAAGACTGATGCCATATACAGAAGATCTAGGGCATCAATATTATATCACCATTGGGTCGAAGAGGGCCACCAGAGCCAAAGGCCACTTGCATGCATGACATCTGAGCATTATTTAATGATGCATGCACCCGATTAAGTCTCCATGTGCATGCGTGCAAGTCAATTGCAAATTAGAAGTTAAAGTGACCTAATTAGGTCAAAAGTTAGGGTTTTCGCAGTTGAAAGTTATAAAAGAAAGATAAAGTGAATGGAGAAGACACTTATGTGATTATTGATTTGTGGAGTCAAATTGGAGAGCTCGACGAGCTAAGTTGGGGTTGAAACTTGAGTGCATGCTCAGCTAACTGGTGTATTTCGACAACAAAATCTATCTGCCCTAGTTCATCATCAGGTTGGATCATCCAAGTTCAACACTAGTTCATCATCTGGTTACATTCAACAGTTATTTTGGGAGGTTGATTATTCATCTAGCTGGAGAGTTCCACCATCATACCATGTCATCGTGGTCAGAGACAAAGCAATTCGTTTTCTTATTTATAGGGGTCAGAACTTCCGCATGCTACTTCTATTCATCTCAGAGCACCTTCATTACCCTTCCCTTGGAAGAAGGGCTGTTCAGCTCTAGTATCAAGCAAGTTATCAGTAGTACCCCCTTTCTGGAAGATGTTGTTCTGCATGGGCGAATTGATTCGAGAACATTCACGTTTTGGGCTATTGAGCCACCGTTTCTTCTGCATGCTGCTTCCATCACGGTCAGAGGGGTACTATAACCCTATTGCACCTCATCTGGGCCTTCAGCAGCGGCTTATTTATTATTCCGGAGCATCTATAGCTTGAGAGGAGGGCGCATTCACCTGTGGAGGACGATTTGGTTTATCTCCCTATTCCTCTGTCAGAATCCTTGCATGTGGGGACCATCCTCTTCACCATCAATAGATCTATATACTGGTACGTACATGCATTTACTTCTCCTATTTTATAGCATCTCAGTATTTTCTAGGGCACAAATCTGCATGCAAACTGCATGCATGCAAAGATCGGGGTTTGCTTTCCTATTTTATTGAGGCATAAGTCTATTAGCCATCTACAGTACACACATAAAAAGAAAAATACCAGTTTGGGATATTACATAGGAGGTTAAAATGTTTTGTGATTCTAGAAATAAGGATGGATGTCTCTTTGTGAGGCGTGTTGTAATGTTCCATTACTGATAAATAGGGGATTGACTGAGGAGTAATGATACATGGAGCTAAGAATATATTAATACAACATTATTAGATCATCAGTAGATTGTAGAAGGCCATTGGAGCAGATATCAACAAGCGTGTAGAGCATGTAGGCCTTATTCCATCTTGCATAAGTCAACGAGCAATTAGAATTGCATGCATGCAAAAGTAAAGTCATGCAAACCTAAAAGCTACATGCAAACCCTAAAAGCTATATAAGAAGATAAGTCGAACCAAAAAAGGATCCATTATTATTATTCATCTTTGAGATTCGGATTTGAGAGCTCTCTGAGCTACTTAGGGTTCAGGGCAGGTTGCCTTGACCTAATTGGATTTGGTGGCGAAATCTATCCACCCTAGCCAATCCTTGGGGTGAATCAGTCAGGTTCACCATTGTGTTCTTCATTGCATTTTATATTTATTGTTTTTAGGGCAGTATTGGAACCTCTTCACAGCTGTTGCATCCATTCAAGATTGAGCAACATTCTCCTTCACTATCTAGGGCACATCATTAAGCATTCAAAGCAGCCAATCTCTATCAGCTGCTGTATGGTCTTTTATTGAGGACGTGAATCTCCTTATCCTTGAAGATATACCCAATCAAGCATTGGGAGAGCAGATCATCAGTTATTAGGGCTAGGTGGGAAATATAAAAGGTGTAGACCATCTCATTTAGCCACACCAAAATAGCGACTCCTCATCTATATCAGCCTCCAACTTCTAGTAGGTTGGGCGTGACCTCTCTATATTTGGGTGTCATCACATGCAAGATTCTGCCCATACACTACAGCTTGAGCAGTCTCCATCATACAGGAAAGGCAGCGACCTCTGATATTGTTGACATCAATCTCATAGTGGCACCATCTATTAATTATGGCAGCAATACATAAATTTGGAGGTAAAATCTATCTTAAGGAAGTCGTGTTGCCCTTTTAGAGAGGAAGTCGTGTTGCCCTTTTAGAGATTGCATGCATCACATTCAGGTGTAATGTGCAGTGATCATTCAGACCCTGTAATTACCACTCAAGCAATTCAACTATTGAGGGAGTAATCTGCTATTGTACTCAGGTTTTTACGTTGATTAAAGCTTGGACCACTGCTGGGCTGAATTCCACAATTTAAAGGCTGTCATATCTATTGCATGTACACTTGGCAGATGTGTTATTGCAGCTGTTCCAGCCATATACACCATATTATCCACTAGGTTTAAAGCCTCTACAGTTCACTTACAGCATTGGAAATAAAGGTATTTTTGTTAATGATTCTCCATGATAATCTGATCATTTATATGTTGTTAAGTCATCCACAGGACTGTTTATTTAGTTGCATTCAGATCTGAGTTTTAAATACTTTTCATACACCTGAGTATCATCCAATTTCTCAAAGTTTGAGTACATGTATACTTACATCAGCTGTTAAGTTTGATGATCTTGGGGTTATGATGTCATATTAACATAACCTGCAATTTGTTGTTTCAACAAAAATCATCATGCCAAACCATGCAAGCAACTACACCATTGAATTAGCAGATTACCAAACCCAGTGAAAGACAAACTCAGTTAAAAAGGGAAGATTCTACTGTTTGGAATCTTACAGGTGTGGAGAATATTGAATGATGAGCTTCGCTCATTAGGAGGTAGCCCTCTCAAGGAGGAAAATGATTCTTTTGCTTCATCCCATCAAAATAATAATTTCCATATAGTAAAGTTGGGGTTTATTGGACATCTCTTGTGTATGATCTAAATTGCATATATGGGTTTACATTGTACAATAATTGGTATTGTTAGAGTTTTTGATATAACAGTATAAATTCAATTATATGCAATGGAAACAAATAAAGACCACTGAAAGAATAACGATGCACAAAAACAAAGAGACACAAAGATTTTATCTTGGGAAAATCTAACCTCGGGAAAAACCCAACCTCGGGAAAAACCCAACCAACCTTTCTTATTCAGAGATATAGTCAAGATACAAGTACATCAGGTATAAGAATAATCCAAAGATAGAAAACCCAACATAATAGTCTTCTTTCAGCCCGTCTTTCTCTCTCCTGCGCACTTGAGGAGTAGACTCGAGCGAATTGCTTGATGTAAGAATGAGAAAGGAGTCTTCTCTATTTATACTTGTTGGTGATTGACTTTTCCACATTTGTTGGGGTCGACTTTCATATTTAATATATAATAATAATTGTTTATGATTTCTTCTTTGGGCCGACTTGAGGATGAGACCTCTCGACGCTACAATTACCAACACTCTCTCTTAGCTAGGGAGGTATCGTCTTGGTAGAACACATATGGATTACATCTGAGCATCACGACTTGTCTTGAACATCTCATCATCATAAGAAAGGTCTTCAACACAACTTAGTCCGTCGAGAAGTGCCATGCTCAACTGAGTCCATTGAGGAGCATCATTGATCAACTCAATTCAGTCCGTCGAGGAGGATCATGGAACTACACAACTTAGTCAATCGAGAGGTGTCATGCTCAACTCAGTCCGTCGAGGAGCACAATAGATCAACTCAATTTCGTCCGTCAAGGAGGATCATGAAATTACACAACTCGGTTCGTCAAGGAGGATCATGAAATTATACAACTCGGTCCGTCGAGAAGTGTCATGCTCAACTCAGTCTGTCGAGGAGCACAATAGATCAACTCAACTCAGTCCATCGAGGAAGATCATAAAGAACAACCAACTCCCTCTCTCTCCCTCTCAAGGAGAGTCACACCATTCTCCCTGTCTCAGGGAGAACAGTCCCTCTCAATGAGGGAGGTATTCTTCTTGCTCGTTCTACTGGAACACATCTTGGGTTTCTTCAAAGGATTCACGCCATAACTTGTCTTCAACGAGTCATCTCAAGGAAAGGTTAGACGAGTCCTTGATGGTCGCAAGGTCTCTTAGCCAAGTTTCATGGCTAAACCCATGCACTTGCATAAGTGATGAGTGCATGAGCATCTAGGGACTAATCTCCCCACCTCGTCACACGGTGTTTGGGAGAAGGTACTGCCTCGCTTCAAGCATTCAGGGACTAATCTCTCCACCCCACTTGGTGTCTGAGAGAATGCATTTCCACGTTTTGACTCGTCGCAGGGTTTAATCTCTCCACCCCACTTGGTGTAAGAGAGAAGGATCTGTCCCACTTGACCCACCCCTAGCTAAGTCTCATGGCCAATATTGGGGAAATGCTCGATGCTCAACCTCTAGGAGGATAGTGTGTGCAACTAAGGACTAATCTTCCCACTCAGTCACAAGATGTCCAAAAGAGGGCACTGCTCTACTCTGAGCTATTCACCTCTAGCCAAGTCACATGTCTAATATTGAGGGAATGCTCGATGCATCAACACTACTTATCATGCAAGGGCCAATCTCCCCACCCCATCGCAGGGTGTCCGGGAGAAGATACTGCCTGTTGCCGCCTTTTCACACACCTGGATCACGTGGCAGAAATCTTCAAGCCACTCGGTGTGTCCTTGGGGGCAAGTCTCGAGTCAAGGCTGTCACCTTGTTCTTGACTCCTCCGTTTAGGGTCAACTCCTAACGAAGCCAAGGGGGGTAGACCCTATTAAGTTACTAAGGATGATTACCCTATTAAGTTACTAAGGATGATTACTTAGTGTGGTGATGTTAAACTGAATCAATTACTTAGGAGTTCGAATATTTTAACTATAAACAATTGAAGATGACAAGATACAAAAATAACACACGAAAGCACAAAGCTGATAAACAATATATATATGAGGCAAAAATGACCAGTGCCTTAATAATGGAGTCAAATCAAAGAGATCAATGTGCTTGCATGTGCTTGGAGTGAATGTTTTGCGATTGCCTCTTGGTATGTTTTAAGTTAAAATTGAAGTATAAATTGATTAAATTAGGCTAAGGGGGGACTCCAGATATACCCGAAAGTACTTGGAGTATGTCCAAAACAAAACCTTTACGGCTACCCGCAAGGAATATGTGGGCTGAAATGGAGTCTCTGGGGCTATTGTTCGTAACGCACCCGTTAGGGTGTGACAGAGATCGGCGCCCCGAGGTCACTTTTCAGTAGGTTCCTGCTTCTTTTGGGTATTTTTCCACCGTAGAGGTTCGATCGAGGTGTTGGATTTTCACCTGATGGTTTGTCAATTGGGGAGAGTGAGTCCTAATTATGCTAGTCACCCAAGTGCTTTTGATACAGCTTGATTGATCGGACGAACCGCAGCCAAGTGAAGAGCATGCACACTGGAGTCTTGTAAATTTTAATAAGTTTTAACTAAGTGTTCTTGTTTAAAAGAAAAAAGCCTCCAAGAACCTCTTTCGATCCAAGTGGATCTCAATCGGGGAATCGAGGAGGGGTTAATTTTAAATTGCTGATAAACAAAAGATGAAAAATAAAACAACTACACAAATCTGGTTTTCTGATTAATCCTACCACGAATCTCTTTCCCCTTGCGGGTCACTCGGGAAATCGTGGGGTGAGTATTATGATTACTTTGAAATGTAAGATATGGAGTATGGAATTAACAACAAGAT
Source organism: Pseudotsuga menziesii (assembly GCA_001517045.1). Lineage (NCBI taxonomy): Eukaryota > Viridiplantae > Streptophyta > Pinopsida > Pinales > Pinaceae > Pseudotsuga > Pseudotsuga menziesii. The sequence continues at coordinate 570,308 of LPNX010804349.1, forward strand.
CAAGTATACTACCCTGCAAATCAGATCAATTCTAGTGAAAAAGAAATAAGCAGAAAATGACGAAAATGGCACCGACGCGAATCCCCTCAGGGGGGATGGGGAATGGGCTCGAAAGAGACTATTCAAAGAATGATTTTATTATTGCGGTTACAATATCAAAGCATTGATAAATCAGTGCTTTCTTGGTCCTTATACAGGCTGAAACCAAGATCTTACAGTTATACAAAAATTTTACAAATTTTGTGACAAAAGAGAGACCCCTGGGGTGATTTGAACGCTCCAAAAGCCACTTTGGACAGCAGCTTCTTTTCTTCTCTGTCAGACCTGCTAAAGGACAGCGAGTGTTTTAGAATAACAAATGCCCAAAAGCACTTTAAGAGTACCTTTGGGTCAGCCTACTTTATCTCAAAAAATAATGAAATTAAACTAGCTAAACCGATGAAAAAGGAACCAAGGAAAGCAAGCTTTCCTTGGGATCTTGGCTTGCTGTTTGTGCAGCCAATTAAAATGCACTGATATTGCAGAATATTAAACTTATTGAACAGCAAATGAAACTACCTTAACAGCAAGCTATGAATTTTCACTAAATTACTTGCGAAAGTAAGGTACTTTAGGCTAGATCTCTTGAGATTGAACTTTATATGCAAAATGAAGCCAAGATCTAGAAATTGGAAGGGATCTTTCTAATTAGATCTATGTGTGTTTTTCTTGATGAGATAGATCAGATTAATAAGAAGCCTTTAAAGTAACCAGTTTGAGGAAAGTTTAATAATTTTTAAAGGAGAGAAAGGAGAAGAAAGGTGCTTGTTGTTGAAGCAGATCTGCTGAGGGAACTTGGTAGAGAAGCACCGAGGGGCACGATCTTAACAATCTCTGCTGGAAACCAATGGATTCAAACCTGAACCATAGAGATCTTCCAGCCACGGCAAACCTGTAAGCTACAACACAACTCATGCAGACAGAACTATCAGATCTGAAGATACATATGAGAAAGGGATGATACAGTATGCAAATAACCTTATTTAACATACAGGTATTAACTCATTCAAACATATGCAACAAATAGAAAGTAAGTAAGCTTACTTACAATGATCTATCCTTGTGATTTCAGAAACCATTCAGGCGACAATAATTAAGTGCAAAAAATTGGAAAAATAGCAGTTTCACCTCGAATGCAGCAAGACAATGGCAATCCACACATGAAAGGTACTCCACAATTGAGTCTCCAAAGCTTCTCTTTATTTCAACAAATGAAAATCAGTACACAGTTACAATGGCAAGCCCTTCAGTCCAGCTCTAACTAGCTTGGAAGAGGAGGCTGTGCCTGGATATATACAATTTACAGGCCATCTAGCCCGGGGGGGGCGCAATTACTCATGGAATCAAGTGAAATCAACTGATGGAGAGTCCATCAATGCCTGATCTGTGTCTAGCTAAGCCAGATCTGGGTCTCACTGAGTGCAACTGTCAATCGGGGGGCTGATCTGACTGACACCTCAATTTGTTGACTGAAGAATCCACCAAAAATCATCCAGTTGAGCCAAAAACGTGTTGAGGAGAGAGGGAGGGCGAAATTCCTCATAAAGGATGCTCAAGATCAACTCTGGATCTGATTTGATCATCTCCTTCAGTCAAGGATTTGTCAGATCCAGTCAATCTGCTTCAGATCTGACTGATTTCAATCAAATCGGCTGAGAATCCATTGATTTATGATTTTGGATTTGCTCCATTATTCATCAATTTATTAATTAAAATAATCAATAATTGATTTTTGGGGCTTTCTGACCTGAGTGATGGAAAATCACTCAAAACTAGGAAACAGTGGGTCCATGGGTTTACATGGTGCTCTTAGCTTGAAAATGAGCACCTACATGATTGAAACTGATTATTTGGCCCACTTTTATTACAAAATCAATTTTTCCAATTAAACTATTAAAAAATAGCCCAAGTTTTGGAAAAATTAAATTTTAATAAAAAACACTGAAAAAACTAAAAAAATGAAAAATTGAAAAACACCTAGGGGGACTTAGACATGTTCATATGACTCAAAAATGATGTCTGCATGTTTATACATTGACACATAGACTCTAATAACCTCAATAGGCCTAAATTCCAAGCCGACCACCCCAACTTTGGAGGTATGGAGTGAAAAACTCAGAAATTATCAGTCGTTTGTTCAACAACCAATAATAACCAAGGGAAAAAACACCCTGGGCTGATCAGATTGACAAATAAAGTCTAAGAGACCGAGTCTTTTACAGACACTATCATGCTAGAACATTTATTACAATTCCCTCATGGGGTATGATTCATGAACATGTGATATAGTACAACAAGCACTTCCTAGAAGTACTTCCAAAGGTCTTTTTGAAGTCCGAACAAGTTAGCCCTGTTCGGTTCACCGGGCTCACTTGATAAAAACCACTAAGTACAACTTAGGTGGTAACACTGCCCTGCTTTGGGCCATTCACCCCTAGCCAAGTCACATGGCTAATACTAGGGAAACATGTGTCCGATGCAAATATCACATTTGTCTTCAAGCATCACATCCATTGTAGCTGCTCCCTATGTCATAGAAGCCATCCTACCATCTGATCTAGAACTTGAGATGAGAGGCATGCTCCTAGAAGCTTCGAGCATCCCGCTCCCTCTCGAACATTGACTATCAACGAGATCTTCATATCCATCACTTGTCCTCTTGCTGAACAACCATCACTTGTTCTTCAGAATAGGTTTCTTGTAGGTCATAGCAAATGATCTTTTCCTACAAGTCAAGTTCAGTTAACTAGTTAGAAAGATTGCATGATCATAAAATTCAATTAAATCATATTGACATTTCAATGTAATGATAATAGTTCACCTGATTATGTAAGCATCTTAGCCATGCTTCAACACAACACCCATCCATATCCCAAATACATGTGGTGACTATCTAGATGCCTTCCATCTCCACCAGAATAGACTATCAAGAGCGTGCACAGCTCCCAATATGTTAGCAAAGAGATTTAATCCTAGACTAGGGCTAATGGGATGCTATGTAACATTCAATACATAACATGCAATACATGAGCCTACTGCTTGTCAATCTTAGTCATAAATAAATGCATAAAAAAACTGTATCATATGCACATCATAAATCTATTTTTCAATACACAATTTATGAATGCATTACATAATCATGTCACAAGATAATAAACATGACAATCTTCCTTAATCTAAGAAAATGAATGAAATATAACAGTCATAATAAGAGATAGAGAGTTCTCCCTCTTATCTGCTGTTTGAGCTTGGAATCCTAGAGTCCTTGGAATCCCACAGTCATGACTTCTTTGCATTCTTGTTTTGATGTTGGAAACTATCTGCGATTTTCAATGGGCATTCACTCAATAGCTTAAATAGTCAACAGTTCTAGGATGCCATTCAATGGCGATGTGGAGAGAGCAAAGGTTGTCCCTGCACTGTGCCATTGACTTTACGTCGGGTATATGGAATTCCTTCACTTCACAAACTCCCGACTTCCATCATAGCGATAAATGAATAACTTTTTTTCGTTGACATAGAGAAAACTACGTTTATCATCCCAAGCATAAAGTGACGTGTGCTTGGTCTTTCCAATTGAAACAACTACCTCAAACTTCGGCAGCCTCTGAAAATTTATTACATCCAACGGTGAAAGTAGCAGTCTTCTTGAGGGTAGCACATTCATGCTTATAACCGCCTTCTTTGTAAATCCAACCACAGTTCTCTCCAAGACGTAAGCCTCCGTTATAATGCCAACGATTCCGTCTGTGTCGTCCAATAGGATATTTTTCCTGGACGTGGATTCTGGCAGGTAGATTTTGAGTGTGTTATCGAATGAACTAGCAGGGCTAGTGCCTGATAGACAAATGTAGGAAAATGTGACCAATGTCACCTTAGTCACACATTCAATTGCTTTGGAGTGTTGTAACTTCCAAGGGGAGAGCCCTTATATTGATTACCTGTTGACAAATACACAACAATACCTTCACCAACCTTATGCATAGACCAGTGCCTTTATGGAGTCAAAATAGAGAATGATGAAGACATATCAAATTATTCTCAATTATGCACTAGTCCAAACAAGTGTTGTAGTATGGATTATGAAAATGCCTATGATTAAATTAGTCCGAGTTGGCCGAGTTGACCCTTGACCGAGCTGACTCGGCCTGCAACTCGGCTCGGGTGGTTGGTTTGATACTGAGTCGACCAAGTAGGGGTCCGAGTCGGTCGAGTTAGGGTCCGAGTTGGCCGAGTCAACCGAGTTGCAACCCGAGTTAGCCGCGTCAGTTGTGGCAGACACCCACATACACGCGGACTCCAAAAAAACATGTTTATTTTTTATTTTTAAGATTTTTCTTATTCTAACCTTAACCCGAGGCCATAAGATGACCCCCTACCCCTCTATTTGCCTCACACTTCTGCTGTAAGTTGTTTGTGAGCATTTGGCATTATTGTTGTTTGGATTCATGGAGGCTTGGAGGAGCGTCCAACAGTGAAGAATGGTCAACAGACTTGGAGGAGTTGGACTGTTGGAGACTGGTTTACTGTTACCTAGATGTATGTTAGCTTCCAGCTAGCCATTGTTTCTTTTTTTTCTCATTAAATTTACAAATATCAGTCCTATTTTCTATTGTTGCTGCCAAAATAATAAGATTTTTTCTTTTTTCTTTGCATGTTTAGATTTGCTTTGCATTTAGATTCTAGATTGGCCCCAAAAGGAAAAGATCAAGCATGGATTTATGCTGATGTCATGGAAGGAAAAATGTATTGCAAGTATTGTAAGAAATGGATTAAAGGAGGGGGCATTAATAGACTTAAATAACAGTTGGCTGCTGTTAGAGGAAATGTTTCCCCATGGGAAGCTGATTTAGAGTTGATTGGAGAGATTAGGTTGGAGTTGCAACAATAGTTTGATAAATTTGAAGAGGAGAAGGATAAGCAAAAAGAGATGTATGATCATTGACATATGATGTAGTGGCATCATAGCATGTTGTTTTTTGGACTCTACAGGCCATTTAGGCTTCATTGATTATGTTTTTTGTTCCAATTATGTATTGCAAAGTACACTTGGTGCAATTTTGATATATTCACCCTTATATGGTATATACATGAGTAGACATTGGGTATTTTGTCTCTAATGCTTTGCAAGCATGGATTAAAATCTTTAAAATATTGTTTTTCTTTAAAATTTAATATTTTATGTATTTTTTGAGTAATCCGAGTCAT
>LPNX010804349.1:575995-654112 GCA_001517045.1 Pseudotsuga menziesii
AATGTTTTAGTCTTTAAAGTTTAAAACTTGAAATTCATATGCAAAAGGAAGAGTCTATCTAACCATAAATGAAGGGTAGGGTTTTAAGTTTTTAAATTTTTTTTTTTTAATGTATAGGAAAGGGGACGCGTGGGAGTCCCCGATTGGTCTAGGGACTTCGAGGATGTCCCCGAAAAATCCCCTATTTTTTGGGGTACGTTTAGGGTACGACGAAAAAGTCCTCGAGTCCCCAATGGAGTCCTCGACCATTTGGGGACGTTTCCGAGGAGTTCCAAAGTCCTCGGAACGCTGGAACGCAGGGAACGAGTGAAATTTTAGGGGGGACAGGTCCCTGTGCAACATAGGATAAGACACAAGCACTTAAAATTAGAATACATTATATATGTCGTAACTAGCTTGCAAATATATGTTGTCAATTGTCACTTACCATTAAGCGTTTAATAAACATTTAATAGTGTATTTGTATGACATTCAACCTTTAGAATTGATGTGAAATGGCTAAATACTACAACCTACAAACAAGTGCTTAGTGCAACCATATTAGGCATTTGATCAACATCCAAAGCATAAGTATATCAACATCCACAACATGTAACTATGACCACAAAAGTGTGACAGTTATAGCAGTATGACAACGTTCATAACGTTGTTCCAAAGCACTTCATCAAAGTTGGACTATTCAAATAGTGCGCACAACCATAAACAATAATTTTCTATGCATAATAAGTTGTAGGTAAATCACCTTTAAACCACCTTGTTTGTGTTATTGTAGGGCTGGTAAATAGCAGCAATGACTCGGGGTTTGAGATCTCTGTAATGGTAAAAATCCGTTTACTGGAACTTCTTGAACTTCTACTTTAGAAAATACAAATAATCCATGAATACATATGAAAGTTGATAAATAAGATATGATATATTACATTTACATTGGTTGGGCTTTGTATAAGCCTTATCGTGCCTTTTCAAATGAAAGGGTACATCTCTTTATTTTTTTTGATTAACTAATTAATCATTATTAATTTTTAATATATATTAATATTAATAATTAATATTGATGTTTAATATTGATATGTTTATATATATTTTATATTATGTTATATTTTTTATAACATTGCCTTCCTCTTAAGAGAAGCTTTGTCCTCAAAGCTTAGAGAAGACAAGGCTTTGTCTAATGTCTTGTTTGTAATGACGTCTTCTCGATCTTTGTGTTAGTAATTGCGACATTTGACGAAACAAACCGATATGAGTTACGGATTCCCAAGAAAAATTGTCACATCGTTTGTGAAGTCGTCCATTTGAGGTCTATAAAAAATTGTCGCATCGTTTGTTGACCGCTTTGTTGTATGGAATTTCTCTATTTCTGCTTTGCTTGTTCATTTTGTGTTCTTTGTCGTCTGAAATCATATCTCCTCTGTTTATGTTGATTTTGACCTTGTCCTTGGTAAAATGCTTTTTGTAATTTGGGTGTCGATAAGGAGTTCTTGTTGTTTGTTTTTCTACTGAATTGACTTCTTTTTGAACTGTGACGAGGACCAATTTTGTATTTGTTTCTTCTTCTTCAACTTAGTTTTGTTTTTTAGAGAGTCTGGATGCCTCCTCCTGGATTTGAACTATTTTGTTCTCTAATAGATTATTATTATTCTGAATCTTCTCGAACCTTTTGTCTTGCGACTGTTTGTCCTCTTTTGACTTCTTGATTAGTTCCTCTAGTTCTTGATTAAGATTTCTCAGACGATGGTTTTCTTCTTGTTGTTTTATTATTCTTCCTTCGAGGTCTTCATTGGAAAGTTCCATCTTTCGACTATTTTTTAGTTTTTTGATTTTTGTAAGTAATGTTCTGTTATGAATTGTTAGTCGAAATAGTTCTTCGGTATTGCTTGCTAATTTTCCATTGATTTTTGCAATTTTTAACTTGTGCTTATTTTTAGTGTCTATTATCCACTAATTTTGCACTTACTTGGATTAGCTGAGGAGCCGCCATTTTACAAACATGATAAATGTTTGTTTCGAGCTTATCAGATGATCCGCCTTTGTGCCTAGCCAGTTTTGGCTAGTCAGTTTTTGTTTTGAATAATTATGACCATGGCCCTGCGGGGTTTGTAATAAAATGTGCTAGTAGGGTGTTTTTGAGTGGTTCGGTCTCCTAAGACGTAGAATTTTAACTAAGGTATTCTAGGGAGTTTTTTGCCCTTAACAATTATGCTTTGCCTATAGCCGAGTATAATTGACGAGGTTTTTTCCCGCTTCCTCCAAAGCTGGAATGCCCAATTTTGAATTTTGGGCCTTGGGGGGTTATTAGAGCCCAACTGAGTATATATAACCATACTAGACATTGTTAGAATAGACTATGGTCATGTCCTAAGTCACTACGATCCTCAGAAAAAATTTGAAATTTTTTTACCGGACGCGTCAGAATTTTTTTTTTTAATATTCCCTAAATTTTTAATTAAATTTTCCCATAATTTAAATAATTCAATTTGTAATAAAGCCCCAAGAGTTAGCTCAATCGGTCGAGTACTCGTAGTTAGGCCTCCCAGCATGCGAGGTCACGGGATCCATCCTCATCGACTCTCTTGGGGTTAGGCACGCAGAGGCCGCGGGTGTGAGGCCCCTTCGGGTGGGTCCGCCAGAAATTATTCCATGGATGTAGCCCGTCGGTCAAGCCGGCGCGTGAACCACATTGAAAAAAAAAAAAAAAAATCAATTTGTAATAAGTTAGTCATCCGGAACCCGAATTCAGTGATTGAAGGCTCTAACCTTAAGCCAAAAATCATTCATGATCAGCCGGCCAGCTATCTCCAAGTTTCAGAAGTTCATTCAGCCTCATAATTAATAATTTCTCAAAAAAGTCATTTACGGAGAAATTATTAATTAAAATATTAAAAATGAATATTTTGGAGAAAATAAAAAACTCTCCAAAATAAACCAAATTGAATAAAATAAAAGGCTAAATGATATGGCACGGAGCATTTATGATGATTCCAATCAATATTGGTCAGTTTTAGATCAAGTATCGGAGTGTAGCAGTTGAATTATCAGTAAGAAATTTGCCCTCTTTGGTCAAATCCGTTTTTGGTTGAAGTGTGGGTTATCTATTGGTTGGGTGATCATTACGAGGGAGGATGAGCCACCTCACCCCCCTCATTACTCTAGCATTCAGTTGTAGCTCAGTTCAACTCCAAATCATCATGCCAAGCTCATTCAGTTACTTCGGTGTTACTCTTAGTCCGGATTTAGGGATTTGAGCCCTATTTTCTTTCCTTTTTGTATAAGTAGAGGTTCTTTTGAGCTCTACAACATGGACTTTGGTGCATAGAAACTCTGCAAAAATTGTAATCATTATTTATTTGAATAAAGCTTTTCGACTTTGGAGGTCTATGGGATTGTTTCTTCAGTGGTGGATGTCTATCTTATGAGGTGATTTCTTTCCTTGTTTTAAATTTGTTACTCATATGGTGAATCAAATAACTAGCTTTAGAAGTCTATTGTTAGAACATAAGATCTTCCATTTGTAGCTGCCAATTTGGATTATTATGCAAAGTTTATTTTAACCTAGATGAGTACAAGTATTCAGTTATATGAACTATTGATCATGGTTTAATATTCATAGCATACTAGTTATTTTGTTTGATCTCACCCGGTTTCGAGTTTGATTGTCTTAGCAGATCTTGCCGTTTGGAGAAGGGTGCGAGCTCAGTTGCATCAGTCTCATCTCCATCATCATAAGAACTTTTCTAACACTGTTGTCTTTTAGGATCTACAAAGTTGGGCTTTGTCTAAGAGGAAAAAACATAAGGAGATCTTACTCCAAAGCTCCATCTTCAAACTTCTACCTCTACCTTTACCTTCTTTAAATTTTTTGCATTTGCTCAAGAAATAGATCCAAGTTTCAATATTCATTATTCAGATCCATTTTTAGGGATTTTGTTAGATCTAGTTTCCTTCATTAGATCTAGGAAAAAAATTTATGCTTTGCATGTGAATGTTCAAAATTTTTTCCAATTTTTTAAATTTTTTAAATTTTTTTGCATTGTCTTTCCTACCATCTTTTAACAATATATGCTTGCTGATTTTTTACTTCTATGATAGGAACAATGGAAATGCTGGCGAAATTCTGAAGAATCGAGCCCTAAAAAACCATAATTTCTCTCTTCTTCTTTCCCCTTTAGCAGATTGCTCCAAAGGCCTTCCAGGAATAAGAAAAGAAGCAAAAAAGGCAGCAAAGCAAAGCATTGTAAACAAATTAATAAAGAGCAAGTGGGATTACGGCTCCCACACCCCTCTTCCCCCATTTGGGGGAAGCTTGTATCGTCTCCTCATTTTCATGCTTTGTTTCACAATTTGATAAAAGTAGGATAGAATAGTTTCAATTGTTAGAGTTTTGTTTTTTCATTAAAGTTAGATAGTTTATTTCTGAAAGGTTCATCATGCATAAAATAGAAAAGACAAAAAGGTCTCTTTATTTATTTATTTTGCTAATATAAGGTTTTGTTTACTTACCCCCATGCTTTCCTGATTAGGGCCTAAAAAACCTGAAAGAGACTCTTGGGTAGTTTAGCTTTCTTTTTCTTAAAGTTTTAATTAATTAATTAACTAAGACTCTTGAACTTGCAATAACCCAAGTCAAGAGCACTCTCTATCGGAGAGCATAGCTAGTTTGCATTTTCCCTTGCGTTAGGCATTTAGTTTAATTAAGTCTCTTGAACCTTTGTCATAAGACAAGGTCAAGAGCACTCTCTGTCGGAGAGTTTTAATTAATCTGCTTAATTAAAATTTGCAACTCACTTCTCCATAATTAATTAACTTTGTTGATCATCCTTCATCTAGTATGCTCTGCTGACTTTCGGATTGGGTTCGTACTCAGAACGGTGAACGGACTTGCTAAGTTCGCGCAAGAGAAACATAATAAAACTTAAACCCATAACCAACGCACCGCCGTTGTAGAGAATTTCCTAAAGTTCTTCTTAGTAGAGGCACCGGAACTCGCTGCTGTCTAAGCTTCTCAGCTAGCTGGTTAATCTTCGCGATACCAGCCTGGGATACTGGGCGGGCCGTCATGTCTTCAACAGATTAAACTTGGAACATTCTCCCGGCTCTTGATTAATTCTTCGCTGACACCATAAGCAAGATCACTTAAAATCCTTAAAACATACCAAGAGCACTTGCACAACGTAATATTCACTAACTTTATTTCAAGATTTGCTGTTAATTTCTTAAAAGCATTGCAGAGTGTTGACTCCATACAGGCACTGGTCTTTTAATCTTTGCATAATTATTATATCTGGATCAATTGTCTTTGGAACATTTTAATTTCTATCTGTGAATGCAACTTTATAAAGTCTTGAATGATTGTTTATCTTTCAATTCTCTTAATAGCAACGTGGATTGCTTTGTCTTATGTGTCGAATTCATAATAAACACACATTTAATCACAATAACTCCTAAACAACACCCATTTGCATCTGTAACCAATTAAAAACACTTTAACAACATTGAGCCATAGAAAACTTTGTTAGGGACTAACCCCCTTGGCTTCGTTAGGAGTTAGCCTAAACGGAGGAGCTAGGAGTAGGTGATAGTACCTAGCTCTGTGCTTGCCCCCAAGGTCACACCTCTCCCACTTTCCTAAGTGAGAAGACAACTTTCGGAAAGTTTTTGCTGCTGGTGTGCAATCGGCGGACAACAGTGTCGTCATACTTTTGTTGGAGTTCTTCCTTCTGTTGCTGATGTTGACATATCTTTGATTCTTGACTTTTTATCTTTCTTTGAATTTGCGTCAATTCATCATCTTTGTCCATGATGAGCTTGTTTAAGCGCTTTATGTCTTCTTCTAAATCATTATCAGTTCTATATGGTGGTCCTTCATTATCTTTAAACTTTTTGATTTTGTCTTTAAGGTCTTGGTTGTGATGTTTTAATTGAGACATTTCTTCATCTTTATTAGACAACTTTTTCTTGAGTTCTTCATTATCTCTTTGGGACCAATGGTTTTTATGTTCCCATAATTTGTTTGTGACTTCGTGCTTTGTAATCTCATATTGTAGATGATGATTGCTTTATATTTCTCTAACTCGCTTAGTACTGCTTGTAATCGCAACTGTAGTTCTGATTTTGTAATCGCCATAATTCAATGTCTGGACGATAACTTGGTCTTCCTTTGACTTTGAGTTCTTCAATGATAATGGTCTTCGACTTTAAAAGAAATTATTCTTTTGACTTGAATTTATGTCTTCTTAAAACTTCTTTGTGGATTGTGTGTAGATTGGGTGGTTGGGAAGAAGGAATGTTACCCTCCCCACCCAAGTTCAAATCTCACTTACTCCTTAGTAGCCTTAATACTTCTTATGCACTTCTAGATTTCAAATATATTACTTTATTATTAGTTTTCACAAATGCTTCTTTGTTGGAAAAGAAACCATGTGTTGTTTTTAAGTGTGGTTTCTATTGTTTTTACTTTTCCCTTCTTTTTTTCTTTTACTTTTCCCCCCTTTTTTTTCCTTTTTTTTAATACTTTTTTTTTTGAGTAAGGTCAAAGACCTAAATTCAAGGAAACCTTGACAATTTTGGCCACAAGGCAGAATCAGATTCGCTCCGATACCAATGTAATGGTAAAAATCTGTTTACTGGAACTTCTCGAACTTCCACTTCAGAAAATACAAACAATCCATGAATAGATATAAAAGTTGAAAAATAAGATATGATATTTTACATTTACATTGGTCGGGCTTTATATAAGCCTTATCGTGCATTTTTAAATGAAATGGTACATCTCTTTATTTTTTCTGATTAACTAATTAATCATTATTAATTATTAATATATATTAATATTAATAATTAATATTGATATTTAACATGGATATGAGGGCGTCATGCCTCATCTAACCCCAAGAATGTTGATAATCCCTCAATGCCCCCCCCAAAATGGGTAGTATGACTTGGTGAAGGAGATGACGTCATCATTTTAAAAGACCCAAAGTGTGGAGAGGTGCTACACCGAAAGAGGGCTAGGAAGGATGGCTGAGGTGCCCTGGAAGGGAGGCAAAAGCCTCAAAAGCTTAGACACTGTCACTGGAGTAGTAAACAGAGGAGGGGGTCATGTGACCCACTGACCTGTCCCTAGGAGCCTCGGGCACCAACCCCAGGGTTAAAGAACCCCAAAAAGGGCATTCAACAGTGCCATTAAGTGATAGTACTCCTAAGGGAAGGATCAAAGGGTGCAACCATAACCATCCCTCAAAAGTACTAGCAACATCAATGTCCTGGCCTTGAAGAAAAATGTGAACCCCTCTCTTGGGCAGATAACTGAAGGTGCGCTGGTACAAGTGCAGCATAATAGAGAGAACCATCGATGCATCCAAACAAGAATCGACATCCCCATGATCCCATGCTTTCAATCTTGGCATGGCAAACCTTCACTAGTTGATTTAATTCTGTAATGTTACCAAAAGTGACATGCATGCAAACCCTAAAAATGACATGCATGCAAACCCTGAAAGTGACATGCATGACATCTAAGCATTATTTAATGATGCATGCACCCAATTAAGTCTCCATGCGCATGCATGCAAGTCAACTGCAAATTAGAAGTTAAAGTGACCTAATTAGGTCAAAAGTTAGGGTTTTTGTAGTTGAAAGTTATAAAAGAAAGATAAAGTGAATGGAGACTTTACTGTAGATGATTATTGATTTTGGAGCTCTTGAGTAGTGGCACAGCATGCGGTCACAGTAGTTGGGGTTGGAGACTGCGTCTTCAACTAACGGGGTTTCGGCAGTGAGATATCTGCCCTAGTCTCCTTAAGGATAAACCATCCAGGTTTGTCACCGTGTTTATTGCATTCATCATTATCCAGTGTTCTAGTATATGTCCAAAGCTTATTTGCAGGTTCATCCGTACAGCTGGGGGCATTTAGCTGGGAAACCCTAGTCATTCACCAGGACTCTGGATCACTATATTTCTTCCACATGCAGAATGCATCCTCACTGATAGGATCACTCTACTGCATTGGGTGATTATCAGCCATCAGATTGTCCATCCGGGGCAGCTAGCAGCAGTTCACAGGGTTGTGGGGGCGTGAGCAGCAGATTGGTAGATCAATTCGCTAGGGCATCTGGAGGGGTCAAAACTCTTGCATGCTCCGGCCATCCTCTCCGGCACGGGCACACCTTCCTATCGACTTATTTCCAGCTGAAACTGACCCTCCCTTCAGCAAAAACGTCACACTTGTTTGATTCAGCCAACCGGGGTATTGCAGCAGAAAACCAGGTTATTTCTTCATCAACTCAGCTCATCTTGCATGCGTATTCTCTCTGGAGCATATAGCCGGCTTATCAGTGGTAAGTGTTCATTCTATCCTGCAAACCCTAACCCTAATTTCAGCTATAAAATAGGGAAATTTTGCATGGCAGTTTGCATGCCCGACTATTTTAGTAAATTTGCATAGAAATAGAAAATATCAGTATTTGGGATATTACAGTGGTATCAGAGCTATTTTCCTTGCCAGCTGTGTGCATGCAAAAGTATAAATGAATTCAAAAGGCCCATACAACATTACTCATAGGAGACAAAGGTATAGAGACAGAGAAGAGGAGTTAGAGGACATAGATTTGGGGAACAGAGAATATCAGTTTGGAAAAGGCAAAGAAACAATGGCCAATGATGATAAAACAACTTTCGATAGTCTCATATCAGCCATAAAAGAACTCACTAATGGGAAAAAAGAAATGATGAGCACCTTTAGGCAAATGACCTAGAAGAATGGGCCCACCCCACACAGTCCCTTATTTCCCAACAGTGATAGGGTATCCACCAGCAGTAGTAGGGAGCACTTACATACCAACATGCAGAGCCATCCCCATATATACAAGCCTTTTCGACCTACCATGCCTCAATTCTTAGATAGTCCAGCTGCAGTGCCTTTAGCACAAGCAGAACAAGAAGAATCCATGAGTGCCTATTTGAGAGAATATAGAGCTTTAGGAGAGGACTTTCATTCAGCCATGACCTTCACTGACTTTTGCCACTTTAAAAGTAAGAACAAACTTAAAGCTTACAATAGGCCATTCACCCAAAACTATGAGTTACAATGCACCGCAGGGAAACTGACTATCCCTACCTTTGAGGGCACCCGGGGTGGCCCAGCCAGGAATTGGGTGTAGAAGTTGGATATATACTTCCATCTCAACCCCATGATTGAGATAGATGCCATTAAATTGGCTACTTTGCATTTGGATGAGGATCTCCTTAAAGGCATAGTTGGGGGAGTGAAGAAAGATGAGCATGAAGTACAAGTAGTTGGTGAGCTTCATTTAGAGTTAACAGTACATGATGAGCCATCCTGTGAGTTTAGCGACACAAGCACATTCGCTAGTCAGATTGTTGACAAACCGTGTGATGATTTGGAGTTGGTACACTCTTCATCACCTACAGTAGGAATCCAGACAGTTATTACAGGCGGAATACATGAGGTGCAAGGGAATGAGCACAGCAGTCGAGACAGTGAGCAGTCGCACATGGAGGTTAGGGAGAGTTTATACATACATGAGATAGAGCTTCCAGATGATAGTCACCGAAAGAAGATTGAAAGTGTTAAAGAAAGCATTCTAGCGATGATAGAGAAGACTGAGATACTCCGAGACACCATAGTACAATGAGATGTTGAGCTTACAGTTCTTCGAGTTGTATGTACCGAGTTAGCGGTCAGGATTTCTAGTATTGAACAACAGTTAGATTCCTTGATGGGGCAGCAGGATAAACATACTATTGCATTTCAAAGCAGTCCTCTTAAGGAGTACATAGACAGTGCTTGCAGTAGCTTGAGTCCACATTTGCATAATGGTGGATGGTTTTTATAGGTTGGCCAGGATCGAGAAATTAACCAGTACTATATGAGCATTCCAGTTGAAATTAGAAGGGTAGAATGTCAGCTTGGTAGGATTATTCCTTCTGATGGTGCTTATGGACAAGCTACTTTTCAGGGGTTGGATTGGAGAGAGATTAAGAGTTGGTGTCCTATTGAGTGGGCGATTCCTGGGAAGACATTCCTAGCCAAGGGTATAGTCCCACAAGAGCCTTCAGATATTTGGGATGAAATATGCACAAGTTTGCATTGGGATCCAGGTGGAAGACCTTATGAGGGATGGATACAGTGTTTACTGATGGTGTTACTTGGGAGTCTACATGATGCTCCTTGTGTCGATACTACGCAGGGTAGCGGTGGAATCATTTTGACCTCTGCAATTCTAAGATTGATTTGGGACCCTGGGATTACAGTGACTGACAGTTTAGTGATTGCTAGAGGGTGCTTTTAGGAGGTCTCTGGTGATGGTACCGTACAGTGGAGTGTTTTGAGCAGAGGGTGCTATAGATCTCCTAGGATAATTTGGGACCCTGGGATTATCCCCGGATTCAGTTGGTTCAGTTGATTGATTGTGGATTTGCGTTGGCATTGCTTGAGGGCAAGCAATCTTTGGCGAGGGAGGACTATAATGTTCCCAAAAGTGACATGCATGCAAACCCTAAAAATGACATCCATGCAAACCGTAAAAATGACATGCATGCAAACCCTAAAAGTGACATGCATGTAAACCCTAAAAGTGAGATGCATGCAAACCCTAAAAATGACATGCATGTAAACCCTAAAAGTAATATGCATGCAAACCCTAAAAGTGACATGCAAACCCTAAAAGTGACATGCATGACATCTAAGCATTATTTAATGATGCATGCACCCAATTAAGTCTCCATGCGCATGCATGCAAGTCAACTGCAAATTAGAAGTTAAAGTGATCTAATTAGGTCAAAAGTTAGGGTTTTCGCAGTTGAAAGTTATAAAAGAAAGATAAAGTGAATGGAGACTTTACTTTGGATGATTATTGATTTTGGAGCTCTTGAGTAGCAGCTCAGCGTGCGGTCACAGCAGTTGGGGTTGGAGACTGCGTCTTCAACTAACGGGCTTTCGACAGTGAGATATCTGCCCTAGTCTCCTTCAGGATAAACCATCTAGGTTTGTCACCGTGTTTATTGCATTCATCATTATCCAGTGTTCCAGTATATGTCCGAAGGTTATTTGCAGGTTCATTCGTACAGCTGGGGGCATTTAGCTGGGAAACCCTAGTCATTCACCAGGACTCTGGATCACTATATTTCTTCCACACGCGGAATGCATCCTCACTGATAGGATCACTCTACTGCATTGGGTGATTATCAACCATCAGATTGTCCATCCGGGGCAGCTAGCAGCAGTTTACAGGGTTGTGGGGGCGTGAGCAGTAGATAGGTAGATCAATTCGCTAGGGCATCTGGAGGGGTCAAAACTCTTGCATGCTCCGGCCATCCTCTCTGGCACGGGCACACCTTCCTTCCGACTTAATTCCAGCTAAAACTGACCCTCCCTTCAGAAAAAACGTCACACTTGTTTGATTCAGCCAACCGGGGTATTGCAGCAGAAAACTAGGTTATTTCTTCATCAACTCAGCTCATCTTGCATGCGTATTCTCTCTGGAGCATATAGCCGGCTTATTAGTGTAAGTGTTCATTCTATCCTGCAAACCCTAACCCTAATTTCAGCTATAAAATAGGGAAATTTTGCATGGCAGTTTGCATGCCCGGCTATTTCAGTAAATTTGCATAGAAATAGAAAATATCAGTATTTGGGATATTACAAATTCGTAAGCATTGTGCATCGTTTTTAGTAAAAGTCTGAGAATTTTTTCGTTCCTAAATTTCTTTTAACAATCTTTGACCAGGTGATCTCTTCCATGACAGAGATTCACGGTATTGTTCTTACCGCTAGAGCAACCTTACAAATCGGTAAATTAATGGCTCCATGTTTCAACCCATATGATGTGTTGCGAGCTAGGTTTAAATGGATAACTATGGCCACTGAGTATCGATCTGATTTTCCTTCGTGACCTACCGATAGAGAACCATGAAATTGCATAGTGAGAAAGTGAGGTAATGAGTCGAACTGCCATCTGCAAATCCTGTCCCAATAGGTCTTTAATTGGTCTGGGCGATTCTTCTTTCTTAGGGCATATCAGGCCGCAGATTTTTCATAAACCCTCCAGTCACGTCTAAAAAGAAACTCTCTTAAACTTCTGCTAAACTTGAATCATCTGCTATTGCCGGAATTCAATTGCTGGCTAATGGCTATCTTAAACACTGCTCAATCAGGTCAATCTATGGAGAGAAGCATCCAACCTTGGAAGCCCTAATTTCTGGATTAGGGCAGCAATAGTTTCTGGCAATGGCATGTTTTAGCACTGCTTTGATACCATGTTAGAGTTTTTGATATAGCAATATAAATTCAATTATATGCATTGGAAATAAATAAAGATCACTGAAAGAATAACCATGTACAAAAGCAAAGAGGCAAAGATTTTATCCTCGGAAAACCCAACCTTGTGAAAAACCCGACCATCCTTTCTTTTTCAGAGATATAGTTCAAGATACATGTGCATCAGATATAAGAATAATCCAAAGATAGCAAATTCAACATAATAGTCTTCTTCCATCCTGTCTTTGTCTCTCTCTTGCGCACTTGAGGAGCAGACTTGAGCGAATTGCTTGATATAAGAATGAGAAAAGGGTCCTCTCTAGTTATACTTGTTGGTGATTGACTTTTCCACATTTGTTGGGGCCAACTTGCATATTTAATATATAATAATAATTGTTTATTATTTCTTCTTTGGGTCGACTTGAGGATGAGACCTCTCGATGCTAAAAACACCAACAGGTATTAGAGTCACTTTCTTGGGCCACAACATTTGGAAGAATTTTCTCTTTTTTTTGCAGATTTTGAAGAGAAAAAAAGAGGGCCGCAACACTTATATCCATTTGTAATCTATTTCAAGGGAAATAAATAAAGATCACTGAAAGAATAACCATGCACAAAAGCAAAGAGAAAAAGATTTTATCCTCTGAAAACCCAACCTTGGGAAAAACCCAACCATCCTTTCTTTTTCAGAGATATAGTTCAAGATACATGTGCATCAGATATAAGAATAATCCAAAGATAGCAAACCCAACATAATAGTCTTTTTCCATCCTGTCTTTCTCTCCTGCGCACTTGAGGAGCAGACTTCAGCGAATTGCTTGATATAAGAATGAGAAAAGGGTCCTCTCTATTTATACTTGTTGGTGATTGACTTTTCCACATTTGTTGGGGCCAACTTGCATATTTAATATATAATAATAATTGTTTATTATTTCTTCTTTGGGTCGACTTGAGGATGAGACCTCCCGATGCTAAAAACACCAACAGGTATCAGAGTCACTTTCTTGGGCCACAACATTTGGAAGAATTCTCTTTTTTTTTTTGCAGATTTTGAAGAGAGAAAAAGAGGGCTGCAACACTTATATCCATTTGTATATAAGTGTTGCGGCAAATCTAAAAAGTTGATACAACAAATCTGAAAAGAAACTCTCTTAAACTTCTGCTAAACTTGAATCATCTGCTATTGCCGGAATTCAATTGCTGGCTAATGGCTATCTTAAACACTGCTCAATCAGGTCAATCTATGGAGAGAAGCATCCAACCTTGTAAGCCCTAATTTCTGGATTAGGGCAGCAACAGTTTCTGGCAATGGCATCTTTTAGCACTGCTTTGATACCATGTTAGAGTTTTTGATATAGCGGTATAAATTCAATTATATGCATTGGAAATAAATAAAGATCACTGGAAGAATAACCATGCACAAAAGCAAAGAGACAAAGATTTTATCCTAGGAAAACCCAACCATCCTTTCTTTTTCAGAGATATAGTTCAAGATACATGTGCATCAGATATAAGAATAATCCAAAGATAGCAAACCCAACATAATAGTCTTCTTCCATCCTGTCTTCGTCTCTCCTGCGTACTTGAGGAGCAGACTTCAGCAAATTGCTTGATATAAGAATGAGAAAAGGGTCCTCTCTATTTATACTTGTTGGTGATTGACTTATCCACATTTGTTGGGGCCAACTTGCATATTTAATATATAATAATAATTGTTTATTATTTCTTCTTTGGGTCGACTTGAGGATGAGACCTCTCGACGCTAAAAACACCAACAGGTATCAGAGTCACTTTCTTGGGCCACAACATTTGGAAGAATTTTCTCTTTTTTTTGCAGATTTTGAAGAGAGAAAAAGAGGGCTGCAACACTTATATCCATTTGTATATAAGTGTTGCGGCCCTCTTTTTAGTGTAGTAGCTTTTTAGATATTATAATGGATGCTTCCACTTTGCTGTATCAACTTTTTTTATATCATAATATTTAAAGATTTTCAGATCATGTGCTGAGCAACTGCATGTAAGGATGGTATTTATTAATCCTTTTGAGTATTTTGCTTATTGATTTCACATTTGACTATTCATTAGTATATTTCTGCAATATATACGTTGAGACATCATTCTCTTCCTGTATAATATTCTGCATATTTTGATATTAATCAGTTTGATTTTTCTGGATGCAATTTTCTAAGTTTATATTGAGATAATTTAATGTGTAAGTTGAGTGGCCTTTTGCTTTGCATATTATATTTCTGAAGGAAAAGATTTGATTGGCATGTTTCCAAATTTACAGGTTCTGACTGTGAATCAAGTGTTTGAAATTCTTATAACATTTTTGGAGTTCAAGGATTGGAGGAAATCTCTACTTAAGGTTATACCACAGCGAAAAAGACCTGAAATTGATTCAAATGATCTACATCTGACCAATGAGAGGAAGAAGATGTCTAGTGGTAATGAGAATGGAGAAGTTTCTCCTTGTGATTCCAATGTGGGGTCCATTTCCAATGAACAGAGGGAGGAAGTGAGTTGAAACATGAAGATGCTTAGCTAAAAAAAATTGTTTTCGAAACCTTTCCATGGAGTTAGCGTTATTCAGACTCCCGAGACGTTGCCATTGTACTTCTTAAGTTCTTTCTACCTATGGTTTTATCAAAGGAGAAAATTCATTTGTTTGACACTTGATCTTCTTGATCCCTATGCAATTTTTTTCTATTTTGCCAAGCAACTTTGAATGCCTATGGAAGGCGGTACATTTTTGACACTAAACAGATTTGTTAATTTATGCCCTTCCCATTGTTTTCCAGTTCTTTTGACATTGTTTGATGTTGATGGCATCTCACATTTGTGCAACCACATTGCTCAGTATTCACAAGTTTTTAATTAGCATGGCTGTTTTGTATAATTTCTTAGTGCAGGTCTTACCTTGTCTGATCAATATTTATTTCAGTCGATATTCAATTATAATTGAATGCTCAACACCTGGTAGGTATCTCTGTTTTTGTTTCGTTTGTAAACATTATTGTAATGCAGTAGATGCTTTACAAGACTTGGAATCATTATATGGTCTCATTTTAGGATCAACTCGCTGGACAAGCTTGATCTTCATTTGTTTGTTCTAAGGGTGGTTATATTTATTCTTATTACTGATATCCCACATAAAATCATATGGTGTGATCCTACCTGGACAAGTATCACTTCAAATGAACTGATCATCCTAGAAAACTTAAATTCTGTAAGGGAATTTTCAGTTGAACTCATGTCTTCTTCAATTAGATTAGGTTTGAGATATTTTGGAATAAAATAAATGATGATAAACGGCTATAAATCCTTGAAATAGATTACAGGTACTTTAAGAAGTAAAAATGAAGCACATATATAGATTTAGTTTATCTAGACATAAATTCTTTGTGAAAAAGTTGGTTGCTTAGCTAAAGTTATTTATTTACTTTTTAAATTGAAATGGGTATTGATTGTATTAAAAGAAAACTGCGGCTGCACTGTACAACATGATTCATACCCACCAGAAAGAGTCTAATAACCAGGATTCAAAAATTCCCAAAACTGTTAAATGTCCACCTTCAAACTGAGCTGTTCAGTGTTTTCCACAAAACTATAGAAATATAAATTCTAACAAATTTGCCTAGCAAAAATACTATTTTGCAAAACATAAAACTTGAACTTTTTAATGGAAGAGATGCCCATTGTGGCTTTTTGCTTGACGTCTTCATTGATTCCCAGAGATGCATTCTCATATTCCACATCCCCTTGTATTTTCTGGATTGTATCATCCTCCTCAATAGCTGCAATGACAGACCCAATTAGCATTTTGGAAGATAATTCAAAGATTGAGAGCCCCTTGCCAAACCCAGAATCAATCGGTACTGCATGTTATGCTCTGCTGTGAGTTTCTTGATTTGCTTGCACCGGATGGCCACCATTGCTTTCAATTCTGCATTCTTGACTAATTAAGCTTCAAGTTTGACATCCTTGACTAATTTCATGTTATTTCACATCTCAATTTCACAATTTCCCTCAAGGTTGAGAACAAACCCCCTGCACTTGCCACCTCATGAGCTAGACCCCAGAGTTAGGTTAGTTCGCAATTTTCCTCAAGGTTGACAACAAACCCCGTGCACTTGCCACCTCGTGAACTAAAACTATTTTTAATTGTATAGGATCATGGAATTCATTTAATCTTGTAATATGCCCCTACAGGATGCATAATACACATTGTCAAAGATAAATTTTAACTAAATAAGCTATGAATGTTTGAAAGTGCTTACGAGCACTTACGCTACCTCTTAAACTAAGAGCTAATATGAACCATAGTATAAAGAGTCTTTAATTTGATTTGTCATGCCTTTAATGTATTTGACGATAAAGTTAAACTTTTACTAATAAAGGGCTTAGAAAGTTCAATGTTACAAAGGAAGTTCTTAGGTGGCCTTTCACTTATTTTTATGTGCTATTGAAATGTACATTTTGGTGGGGGAAGAGCATGGGATTGAATGACGTTGAGAGTTTGAGTTTAATTATATGGTTCATTTTGTAAAGGGTGTGTCTACGTCTTACATGTCCATTTCACATAATGGAGTACCTGCCAAAGGTAATGGAAATAATTGAGTACCTCACCTAAGATCTCGGTTTTGATTTTTGGTGTGGATTCAATCACTAGTGCAAATTACTAGGTATTATATGAGCTTATGAATGAAAGAGAGTTAAGTTACAAAGTTTCCTCATCTTAACCATTGATAATGTATGGAATATTCATGTATATCTCATTGGTCATGATTACAAAGTTCATAATCTAAACCCATTGATAATATGTGATGTCTTTATACGTCCATTTGACCATTTTGGTCAAGATTGCAAAGTTCATAATCCAAACCATTGATAATATGTAATGTCCTTATATGTCCATTTTAGCCATGCTTGCAAAAGCTGTAATGTCATCTTAACCATCGATAATATTCACAATATCCATATCCATTCTGATGGACTAGAGCTTGTATGTATTTCATATAAGACTTTCCTAACATGGATACTGATACGGGCTTTAGATGGAGTGAGAACAATAAATATCTTATTAAATTAAAAAAAAACATTTTGAACTTTTTTTGACTTCAAATTTGGAATCTCGCAATTATGAAGACCTTAAGGTTGTGCACATGGTATCAACTCATGGGCATGGCATGCCACTTTGTGAAATTACTGAAGTAAAAACGCACATTATGTGATATTGATTTAAAAAATTATGTTGAATCTATGTACATGTACTTTAAAAAAAAAAAGTTGTCTCTATGTACATGTACCACGAAGCTTCCACCTATGATTAGGTGGGGTTGTCCAAGAATATTTTACCACATGTAGGATAAATGTGGGTAGTGAAGATTTTTTTATTAAATGTCGTACCACTCAAATATAATACCTATACTATATCTAAGACAATTATCTTCTGTTGATAACAAGTGACTTTTGTTGGATACTGAGATTTCATATGATTAATGTTCGATTTAGATTTAGAGCATTAGACAACACAAATAATAATAATGAATTCAGACATATCATTAAGTGATAGGGTAGGCCATACTGATATATATTTATAGGATAATTTTGTTTCAAATTTAGTTGACGAGGATAATGATAAAGCTTTAGCCAACATTAATTCACCCCAAAATTTGTTAGAAAACAAGGGAACTATAATCGCAAGTTGAACAATTCAAGCATCAATTCATGAAGGACGATGAAATAAAAACTTTAGCATTGTTTTCAGTAGCTAACACTCTATGACATGTCCACAAGAATGACTCCAAGCTCTTTAACTAAAGAACATGTGCTAATAACATGAAAGGAGGGGGACCAAAGTGTCATGATTATCGAGAATCATGTGACCATCAAATCACTCATGCACCAGATAGAGTTGATAAGTTATGTACAAGATGGAATCATGAAACACCACAAATGAGGAAATTACAAATTTAGTAAAAACTTGTTTGAAATCTACTTATTTCATCTTTAGAGGCAACATGTACGAGCAAATGAAGGAATTGCAATGGGTTCTCCACTCACTAGTGGCTAATATATACATGGAACATTTTTAGAATATAGCCCTAGAGACCTATCCATTAAAACCAAAATGGTGGAAGAGGTTTGTTGACAACACAAGTGTGAATTGGCCACACGAGAAGCAAAGCTTGTATAGGTTTCTTGAATGTTTGAACATCATATCATATCACATTAAATTCACAATGGAAGTGGAAGAAAACAAGCAGATACCTTTTCTAGATGTCCTCATCACCAAAAAAGATGGCTCATTAACCCACCAGGTGTATTGAAAGAAGATGCATATAGACACATATCTACATGTTGACTCACACCACCATCCATTTCAGAGACTGGGTATTATCAATACCTTGGTGACAAGGTGCATAAGAATATCAGATGAGGAGCATCTCGATAAAGAGATTGAGCACCTACCTATGGTGTTTATAAATAATGACTACAAGGAAGAACGAGTCAAATGAGTAATACAGAAGGCATAAACAAAACCTCGTAGGGAACAAGATAATAATAGAGAAGGTATCTGTTGCATCCCCTCCCATCAATTTGACCACGAAAGGAACATGAATGGTATGCGAAGGGTGTTATAATTCCGCCCCCAAGGCCATATTACGAAATTCATTAACAACTATATGCATGTTCAAATTCAAATTAACAGACAACATAATTAAACCTTATCAATGCACCCACATCATGCAATTACCAGCATATTCATCATAGACATAACAACAAAATAATGCATAGAGATAAACTCATTCTCATGCTATGCACATGCATCCAAATGAATAATTCAAACTGGATCATCTTATTCAATTCAACATAAATAAGTAAACATCCATAATGTGCAAATTTTGATTAAACATAAACAACAAGAAACACATTTAATTGAAGTTGTCCAAACCACTGATTATGGAAGAGCAACGTTCCACCCAGTCGTAGGTCTCTGTCCAGTTTATATTATTTCAGCCGAGAGACC
Organism: Pseudotsuga menziesii; assembly: GCA_001517045.1. Lineage (NCBI taxonomy): Eukaryota > Viridiplantae > Streptophyta > Pinopsida > Pinales > Pinaceae > Pseudotsuga > Pseudotsuga menziesii. The sequence continues at coordinate 595,304 of LPNX010804349.1, forward strand.
ACCGTCGAGTTGGGCTGTGCATCTACTTAGGAGGGACTATTCAGGCTCACTCACAAGCATAGGGACAATCACTCATGCTGTGCCAACACACAACTGGGTTTGTCACATTAGAGAAAATTTGAGGTCTAAAATGGGCCTTATAAAAAAATGAACCACCTCATAAGAAAAAGAGCCATTGAATTCAAGAACCAATAGGATTTCAAGAAAATAGTCAACCATAATGGTTGACTCGACATATTTGTCGTTAAAAAAACTACTTTTTAAATTTGTATATTCAACTTATCTCTTTGTGGTTTACTCAAACTTCGAGCATAAGCATTCGTCAGATGCATAATTAAATTTCACATCCAACGAGTACCCACACTGCATACTTTTGAGAGACTTCATCCCACAAAAAATGCGAAATACATTAAAAAAACGTGTTACTTTCAAATAACATGTTTTTTATAATGTATTATGCACGTTTCATGGGGTGGGGTCCCTCAAAAGTATGTAGTGTGGGTACTTATTGGATGCAGAATTTAATTTCGCATTCAACGGGTGCGTTCACTTGAAATTTGACTAAAATGACAAGGAGATGTTGAATATATGAAGGAAAAAAAGAGTTTTTTTTTTCTCTCTTCCTAAAAAATTAATAAATATTATTTTATTATTTTCCTTAGGAGCCTATTTTAGATCTCAAATTTGCTCTAATGAGCATGCAAGGAGACATATAAGAAGAATATTAAGCCAATGAGCTCAACCACAGAGCTACATGCATCTCAATTGATATTAGCTAGCCTTGGCACCCACATTACCTACCACACCCAACACAAGGAAGGTCCCCTTCTTTGCTACACAGTCCCTTAGGGGCCTCTTCCCTCTAGTGCTCCTTAGGGTGGGCATAGAAAGGTCCAAGCTGTTAAATCCTCAGAGACTTTTGCCTTCACTAGGTTCATCAAACCATTCCAACCTCTAAACTCTCTTCCATTGCAATTCGCTCTTGGATTTTTCCCCAATTTAGCCACGTGACTGTCAATCACAAAATTAAACATCCAGGCCTTTAAGTTTGGGTCTTCCTATAGGTTTTTGGCTCTCTGACATTCTCAATTTTCCCCATGGTTTATATCTATGGATTCCCTACTTTATTTCACTATTGACATCAAATTCTGGGTGTTTTTGATACTCTAAAACATGTTTTTTTTTTCGAGTTATGATTTCTACAATTTTCACTGCTGGAAATGCCAAACCATGTTGAGAATTGATGTTTGGTGGTTCCACAATGGAATGGGAATGATGGAGAACAAATTCCCATGAGAGAAATTGACTTTAGGGTCAAGTAAACTAAGCCCACATACTCAACCATACATATTTATGGGCTTGACCATTCTCCATTAAATTCATGAGCTGATTTCTCAACTACCTTCTTACAACAAAATTAAATATCAGCAAGGGATTCAAGATGGGTTCTCAAGATGACATTTGGAAACAATGGGTTCAATCCCACAACCCCTCACCTCTCCCTAGTGGATATACATGGCCCCCTCATTTTAGTTGCTTCCATAGTCAACTCTTGATATTTTTATTGCATTATAAATCTTTACACGATTTTACATATTTCCATGGATTTTTAGCACATGGATAACAAAATGTAAAATATTTTTTTTTTAAAAGCCAAGCAATCACTAGCAGGGCCTTGCCCTTGAGCTCCACCCTAGGATTTAATACATCACATATACACAATATTTACATATAAAGCCAATGCATCCTAAGGGTCAAAATGAGGGTATTACAGTCCCCTCCCCCTTAGAACAACACTGTCCTTGGTGTTTTCAAAACTAGAACAAAAATGGGTATGCCTCTTTCATGGCATCTTCTAACTCCCATGTAGCCTCATCGGGACCAAGGTGCTTCCATTGCACATTTACATGTTTGATGGCTTGGTTCCAAAGCAATGTTACCTTCTTGTCGAGGATGCACATATGATCCACTTGGAACTCTCCCTCGGGTTCCGCATGTATCACATTCCAATCAATTTTGTGATTATGATCATGTACATACTTCTTAAGTAAAGAAACATGGAAAACATTATGAGCTCTCATGTCAGCATGTAATGCACTCCTATATGCAACTAGTCCTATCCTATCAAGGACTTCGAATGGCCCATAGTATCTTGGTGCCAGCTTGACACAATATCCCAACTTTAGGGAACTTTTCCTTGGATTCACTCTTGAATAAATATGATCCCCAATTTGAAATTCCTTGTGTAGTCTTTTCAAATCTGCATAACTCTTCTGCCTATCTTGGGCTGTCTTTAAATTCTGTTTGATCTTAACATTCTATTCTTCCATTTCCTTGAGTATTTCTGGCCCAAGCACTACACTGTTCATTGGACTATCTCAATTTGTCGAATTTCTGCATCTCTTTCCATACAATGCTTCAAATGGACTCATTCCCAATGATGCTTAAGGTCCATTATTGTATGCAAATTCTATTGAGTGTAGGTAATCATCCCACTTGGATGGTTTATCCATCACATACATTCTCAACATATCTTCAAGAACTTGATTCACCCTCTCAATTTGACTATTTGTCTGAGGATGATACGCAAACTAAAATTTAGTTGAGTTCCCAACTCCATAAATAAATCTTTCCAAAATTTAGATATGAGTTTTGCATTTTGATCTGAAACTATTGCCTTGGGAAATCCATGCAATCTGAATACTTCCTTCATGAAAATATTTGCTATGTCACTTACCTTGTGAGTGGACTTGACTAGAATAAAATGAGCTACCTTTGAAATCTTGTCCACCACAACCATAATTGAATCATGCTTCTTCACTGTCCTTGGAAAACCTGTTATAAAGTCCATAGAAATGATTTCCTACTTTCATTCCGGAATGGACAAGGGCTTAGTCTTGTCGGGTGTTGATACTCTGCCTTGACTTGTTGGCACTTTTGACACCGAGCAATGTATTTTGCTATATCCTTCTTTATTCCATGCCAAAAGTATTGTTTTCTTGTTGCTATTATTGTCTTTTGATATCGTGGATGTCTAGAGTATGACATTTGATGAATTTCATCCATTACGACCTTCTTCAACCTTGCACAATTTGGAATATACAGTTTGCCTTTATAAACAAGAAGATCATCTTCTCCAAGCTGGTATCCCACACCTTTTTCATCTATTTTTCCCTACAAATTCTCTTAAACTTGAATGTATGTTTCATCGCTATTTTGGGATTCAAGAACTCTTGTTCTCAAATTTGTTTTGCACATGCTTAATGCTGTTGCGTGAAATTTTCTGCTAAGGGCGTCTGCAACTTTATTCTCTTTTCCTTTTACATGTTTGATTTCAAAATCAAACTCACATAAAAATTTCAACCATCTAGCTTGCCTGGCATTTAAGCTTGTCTGATCAAACAAATATTTCAAGCTCATGTGATCGGTTCTAAGATCAAATCTTCTTTCCAACAAATAATGTCTCTACATGTAGAGGGTATGTAATATGGCTGCTAATTCTAAATCATGAGTTGCATAATTCTTTTCATGGTCTTTTAATTTTCTTAACTCATAGAAAATCACATATCCTTCTTGCATAAGCACTCCACCCAATCCTTCAATGCAAAAATTTGCGCATACTACACAATCTTTCTTTGGATATGCAATCTTCAAAATATGAGTGTTGTTAAGTAACTTCTTCAACTGCTAAAAGCTTTCTTCATATTTTGCATACCATACAAACTTTGCATTATTCCTTCGCAACGACGTAATCGGATGAACGATCTTGGATAATCCTTCAATGAACCTTCTATAGTATACTGCAAGACCCATAAAAGGTCTAACATTTGTAACATTCCTTGGAGTATGCCATTCCATTATGGCTTCAATCTTTTTCGGATCCATTGAAATTCCTTCCTATTAAATAACATGACCCATATATTGTACATTTCTTTGATAAAATTCACACTTGCTTAGCTTTGCATACAATTGGTGTTCTCTAAGAACTTGTAATACCATCCCTAAATGTTCCTCATGCTCTTCTTCGTAAGAATGTCATCCAAGAACACCAACATAAATTTATCCAAATACTTGCTAAAAACACTATTCATGAGGCACATGAATGTGACAAGTGCATTGGTAAAACCAAACGACACCACCATGAACTCATAATTTCCATGTCTTGTCCGAAAAGTTTTCTTATGAATGCCTTCTTCTTTATTTCCCACTTGATGGTAACGAGATCTCAAGTCAATTTTTGAAAACACTTTGACTTCCTTCATTTGATCAAACAAATCATCAATTCTAGGAAATGGGTACTTATTCTTGACTGTCACTTTATTTATCTTCCTGTAATCAATACATAACCTTAAAGTCCCATTTTTCTTCTTGAAAAATAACACTGGTGCTCCCCAAGGAGACACACTTGGTATTATATACTTTTTGTCCATTAATTCTTGTAGCTGCATCTTTAACTCTACTAATTTCGTCGTGTTCATTCTATAAGGAGCTTTGAAAACTGGCATTTCCCCTTGAACAAGATCGATTGTAAAATCAATGTCTTTTTTTGGTGGCAGTCTTGCATTTCATCTGAAAACACATCCTTGAACTCTTGCAACAATGCATGATATTCTATCTTTGGGCCTTTTTCCTCTAGTGAATTTGATATATGAGCTGCATATAATTGACAGCATTTACTATAATTTTTTCTTAACTGTAAGGCTGAAATCTGCCTTACTCAAACTTGCTTGGGAATTCCTCTTACCAATCTTGGCCTTTCTTCTTATCAATGCATTCAAGAATTTTTTCATAACATTCCTCCTTGGCTCTATGCCTTTCTAGCCAATCCATACCAATCAGAACATCATAGGATCCTAATGGTAGGCCATTAAAATTTTCTTTTGTGAGAATCCCATTCAACTCTATGGGGTGTCCCATCACTACTTCACTTACTTTTTTTTTGTCCCCATGGCTAATTGAACTAACCACGACTTATTATGCTTTGTCTTTCCAAGAGAACAATTTTTAACCATTTTTGGAGAAACATAACTGTGAGTAGATCATGGATCAATCAAAACAAAAACATATTACTTAGCAATCTTATCTCCAACTTCCATTACTGCTGATTGATGGTCTGCTTGATGGTTATCCAACGCTGTATAAATTCTGGGACTTGTTCTAGCCACATTTTCCACTATGACTACTGCTTCTACATTGCAAGAATTTAGAGTTCTCTTTATGGTGTGGACAATATTGAAGTATATGGTTTTCTCCACATCCCCAACACTGAAGCGGTCCTTTTGGCCCTTTCTCTGTTGCTACTCCTAGTTTAACTCCATTTCATGGTTGCTGGTATTTTTGGAAAGTCCTTGGCTAATTTTTAAACGGAGACCTAAATCCACTTCTCTTTTGGTCAAATCTTCGTTTTGGCTTTCCCCGCCATGTTGGATGAATTTCTAACTTTCCTTTGTTCTACTCATAGCAATGCATTTCATCCATTCTAATGGTTTCATCAAGAGTTGGTGGGTTAACAAACTCAATCCTATCTTTGAAATTTTGAGGCATACTTCCAAGGAAGCATTGGATTTTCACTCTCTCATCCTTGATGTAATCTACACACCTCAATAATTCCAAAAAATTGTGGACATGTTCTTCCATGGGATTTTGTCCCAATTTTAGTTCATTGGACTCTTTCCTCTTGTTATCATAATACCTAGATGATAGGTATTTTTCCTTGAAATGCTTTTTAAATCACTCCTAGCTGATCCTTTTTTCCTTGATTCTTTTTACTTGCATGAGGTGCTCCCACCAAATTGAAGCTTGACCATTTAGATTATAAATAGCAATTTAGGACTTTTCATTTCCTGAGTAATCATGAATTCAAAAATATTTCTTTTTTCCAAAAAGCTATGCTTCTGCTTCCTGACCTATCTTATTCTCTGCATCAAATTTGGGAGGCCTTGTCTTTCTAAATTCTTCTTGTGGAATCCTTTTAAAATGCCTCTTTCTTCCCAATCTGTTAAGAGAATGCTTTGGGTTGCTTTGATAACCTTGGAAATCACATGACGTACTAGAAAAAGATCTTGACAAACATACATTATGTTCTCTCCTTAAATAACAATTTCTTGGACTTGGAGTCCTCTTCCTAGTTCGACTCTTTGTACTTATTCTTTTTTGACAAATATTGCTTGGATTGGATCCAAGATTAGCTCTGTGTTGAATATTAGTGAGGCTTTGAAGGATGGCAAGTTTTATCTGGTTCTTTTCTTCTTGAGCTTTGATTAATCTCTCATTGAAACTCCTCATTGTTACAACCAAATTTTGAGGAGTGTTTTTCTCCCTCCCATTGGATTTCGTCTCAACATTTTCCTCTTGCATATTTTATCCTAAGACATATTCATCATGTTCATAGGAGTCCTAAGCATCATTCATGGTTACTATTTCTTTTGGAGACTATTCCCTCTACTACAACCGTTCAAATATTGTCAATTGCAAGAACTACGCATCATAGAGATATTTATTACACATATTAGAAATTCATGTAATGAAACATAAAATATTATGATAAAATATATTTATTCTTATGGAATGATTCACAGGATGTTTAATTCTTCTGTTCTTTGTCCCATGTAAGCATTTCTGGAAACTACCATTTTATTGACATTTTTTTTGGTGAAATTAAGGTGATAGGCACTTTTCTGTTCTTATCTTTGAGACACATGAATTCCTCTTTAAAATTATTTTTGTGCAAAATTATTACCCTCAGGGTAAGATTTCCAATGCCTATCTCCATGCTTCATTATGAATCTTTACATGAAAGTTACATTCTCCCAAAAAGGCTGGTTTCATCCAATTCTTCACTTCTCCTACAACTACAATTTATCTTCGGAGGCCAACTTCAACCACTTTAAGAAGTAAATCTAGAGAGAATTATTAAAAAAATTATATTAGGAGAAGTTAGTACGTATAACAAGTATCTCTTAGCAACCTTCATATATTTATTCTGATGTACCAGTTAACTTCTATAAAACTCTAGGTTTTGCACTTTTTCTCAAACTTGGAATTTCTGGCAAAAACGACTATCTTCCAAACTAAGCATTTCGGGGGAAACTTTGTCATACAAAAAATGTCTATTTTAATGATTAGGTATAATGTCGAGTTCAAAATTGTTTCTTGTTCTAACATTTAGGGTCGCTTTTACCTCCTTCAAACTTTTCAAGATCCCCGAAAAGTGTCTCGGAATAGTGCATTTTGGCCCTCTTTCACATACCAAATTTGCACCTTTTGGAATTTGGCTAAAAAAATACTAGAGCTAGTTGAATTCCTGGTCCCCAACCACACCATAATAATTTTGGCCCAAATCGAGCTTCTATCGGATCTCAGGACACTGCTATTTAAAAGTAGATATTTTGAATTTTCTGTCAAATCTGAGTAGAATGGGATTGAGATTCTCACTGATGTTTTTGGGACCTTATCCAATGGTGTCCAAATGCTGCAGGCCTCATCAAATTTGGAGTGAAAATTATGGCCACAATAATTTTCAGGCTCTATACTTGTTTTTTTTTGTTTTTCTTCTGAATCCCGGCTTTTCCAATCCCGACGTGCTAAGCCCGACTCTTTCGATCCTACCGTTGAAATTCGGAAGTCGAAATTTCTGAAACAACAACACCAATAACCCTTCCGACTCTCTGATCCCGATGTCGGAAGTCAGAAGTCGACACTGGCTAGCATCTACTTTCCAACTATCCTTCAGACACAGACAACCTCCGTAGACATTTATAATGTCGCGCCTGCAGTTTTTTCTTTATGGTCCTCACAGATCACTCTTCTTGGTTACACCTCGTAAAAAAACTTTTCCACACCTACAGAATTCGCTCCGTGTACCTTTCCTCTGCCACACTCACGTGCCTTTTCCTACGGTACTATCGTAGACCCATTTTCTTCTACGGACCTCCATGATCTTATTCTCTACCGTACCACGGACTTCCTTCATGGCTTTCCACAGATTTTCTTCTTGGTATCCCTGCAAACTCTCTCCGTAGAGCCTACGGGTTCTAGGATTTAGCCACCCGCACAACCTTCTAGTGTGATCAGTCCAAGTCATGTTCCTCTCGCCTACATGGAACAGGTGGGTCACACCTCATAATTTTTCCCCCAAATTTTCCATTGCAAGGGTGGTAGTGGCTCACTAAGAAAGAAATTTTGGGAGAGGCTGTTATTAGAGCCATTTCCAATTAAAATTTAACACGTAGACACACAATTTCAACCTGCGGCTTTCCCAACCAGCATTATCCAACATGCAAGTCAAGGTTGCGTTCTAAATCATATCCGTTCATCACGATTTCATTTCCCAAACTCCTTAAATCATCCTGTTGTTCCTATGGGTAGCACATGTTAAATTTATGGGCTCTATGAAACACCACCTATAGATTAATATTAGGGTTTTTACCAAAACGTTATTAATACTTCCTATGCATTTCTGATTTTCTTCCTGTATGTTTGGATTCCGTCCCAAACAACCTTAATGTTGCGACCATTAGCTCTAATACCACTCTATCACGTCCCCTCCCATCAATCTAACCGTGGAAGGAACATGAACAATATTCGAGGGATGCTATAATTCTTCCCCCAAGGCCATATTATGAAATTCATTAACAACTATATGCATGTGCAAATTTTATATTAACAGACATATCATAATTAAACCTTATCATTGCACCCACAACATGCAATTACCAGCATGTTCATCATATGCATAACAACAAAATACTGCACATAGATAGACTCATTCTCATGCTATGCACCAACATCCAAATGAATAATTCAAATTGGATCCTTTTATTCAATTCAACATAAACAAGTAAAGCATAAATAACATGGAAATTGTGATTAAACATAAACAACTAGAAACACTTATATTTAATTGAAGCTATATAAGCAACTGGCTATGGAAGAGCAATGTTACACCCAACCATATGTATCTGTCCAACCTATATTATTTCAACTAACAGACCACCCCTGAGCTGGGTTGTGTATTCATTAAGGAGGGACTACTCATGCTCACTCACAACCATAGGCACAATCACTCATGTTGAACCAACACACAGTTGGGTTTGTCAAGTATGCAAGGAGACATGGAAGGAGAATGCTAATCTAGTGAGCTCAACCACATGGCTACAAGCATCTCAATTGATATTAGCAAGCCTTGGAACTCACATTACCTACCACACCCAACAAAAGGAAGGTCCCCTTCTCTGCTACATAGTCCCTTAGGATCCCATTCCCTCCAATGCTCTGAAGGGTGGGCATAGAAAGGTCCAAGCTACTAAATCCTCAGAGACTCTTTCCTCCGTTGGGTTTATCAATCCATTCCAACCTCTGAAATATATTCCACTACAATCCACTCTTGGAATTTTCCCCAATTTGGGCATGCGACTGTCAATCACGAAATTTAACTTCCAAGCCTATAAGCCTAAGCCTTCCTATGGATTTTTGGCCCTTTAGCACTCTCAAATTCACCCCATAGTTTATATATATGGATTCCCTACTGGACTTTGCTACTCACATCAAATTATGGGCATTTTTAACACTCTAAAACACGACTTCTTTTCGAGTTGCGATTTATGCAATTTTCACTACCAGGAATGCCAAAAAGTGTTGAGAATTGATGTCTGGTGGTTCCACAATGGAATGGGAATGATGGAGAACAAATTCCCATGAAATAAATTGAATTTTGGCTCAAGTAAATCGAGCCCATACTCAACCATACGGATTTCTGGGTTTTCCCATTCTCCATCAGATTCATGAGTTGATTTCTCAGCTATCTTCTTACAACAAAATTAAATATCAACAAGGGAGTCAAGATGGGTTCTCAAGATGACATTTGGCAACAATGGGTTCAATCCCACAACTCTTCACCTCTTCCTAGTGTATACACATGTCTCCCTCAGTTTAGTTGCTTCCATAGTAAGCTCTTGGTATTTTTATTGCATTATAAATATTTACATGATTTTTCAATTTTCCATGGATCACTAGCACATGCATAGCAAAATGTAAAAGACTTGTTTTTTAAAATACGAGCATTCACTAGCAGTGCCTTGTCCTTGAGCTCCACACTAGGATTTCATACATCACATATACACAATATTTACATATAAAACCAATGCATCATAACGGTCAAAATGGGGGTATTACAATACTAATAGGATCACTCTTCCCTACATTAAAGGGACAATAAAAAACTAGCGAAAATTCTTAGAAGAAGAAATATTAGGGTTGAACACTCCCCCCTAACACCATAAAGAATATAATTTACAAAGAAAATGGTCCAACTAACCTTAGGGAACAAAAAGGGATCTATACTATTGCATGCAATTGCATTAAGATATATATCAACGAAACATGATGATCAATACAAATAAGGATAAAAGAACAATATGTTGACATTTCTCACAATTGCATCCATAAGTATTCTCTGGCCAAACATTCGCATAAAACTGGTCATCTAATTTGCATGGAATGTAACGAACATAAAATAAGATAATAATTAAATAATTAATAATTAGGTTAACTAAGTTAGGTTATGAAATGAGACGTCTCCTCAACATTAAATGTCCAAGCCATATTTAAGGCAGAGCCACCATTTGTAACATATCATCTCTTATCTTATCATTAATATATACTTGCCTTATGGCTTATCTGATTTACCAAGTCTTTTGGTGAATTCATTGTGTGAGCGAATAATTATTCGGCTCATTTGGTATCAGAGTCTCATTTGGCTGATCTGGGCCTTTGGTCCTAATTCTACCTTGTCTGATTTTTGGCTTGTAGCCTTATTTTAGGGTTTCCCTAAAATATTGGACATTGTCCAAAAGAAAAAGAAAAACTAAAAAAAAAGAAAAGAAAAGGAAAAAAAGAAAGAAAAGAAAAGATAAAAGTAAAAGGAAAAAAGAGAGAGAGGGTAAAAGTGAAACCACACCTGGTTTCTTAAAGCGGGTTTGGGTTTGAATATAAAAGTGCATAACAATTACTAGTAAAGAGAAAGTGAGATTTGAACTTAGGTGGGGAATATAACACTCATTCCTCCCAACCACCCAATCTACTCACATTTTACAAAACTTATGGGAAATAAAAAATAAAAAAAGTGCATAATAATTGCTACTAAAGAGCAAGTGAGATTTGAATTTAGGTGGAGAAGATAACACTCTTTCCTCCCAACCACCCAATCTACTAGCATTTCACAAAACAATTGGCATTTTGTGATTATTTAATTACAATATTTCAAAACCTTATTTTATTATTATTAAAACAAATAATAAAATAAATATTTTTATTATATAATAATTAATACAACAATTAATTATTAAAAAAAAAACTATATATTAAACTATATATATAGTTTATAAAAACATTAATATAATTATTAATTAATTAATTAATAATTATTATTATAAAAAGAAAATTATAATAATTATTGTTGAAAAAAGAAGGTTATTAACCTCACGAAGAAAACCCTTTATCGTCAAAAAAGTCGAAGGCTATATATCGTTGAAGAAATCAAAGACAAACCATCTATCACCAAAAAAGTCAAGATCATGGAATCTGGTTTGCCACTACAAATAGAGAAATTAGAAGCCAAGTTAAAGTGTTATCGAAGAGACAATGAAGAATTACGAAACACAAATACGAACTTAGAAGTAATAATTAAAATACATGAGATGCAAAAAGAGCTCAAGGAACAAAAATTTTTCGACCAAAAAAATCATATAGAAAAAATGTCTGCCCAAATTAAGAAATTAAAAGATGAAAACAATTTTAATCAGAGATTGAAAAATCAAGATATAAAGAAAGAAATAAACGATTACGAAGCGGAAATAAAACGATTGAACAAATCGTTAGTGATAAGGATGAAGAACTAATGCAAATACGACATAAATTAGAAAATCAAGAATTAGTGATCGACCAGTATCAACAACAGATAAAAGTTCTTCAACAACAAAATGGCGACTCTAAAAAGATTCATAAGTCGGAGATCGCAAAAAGTAATAAAACACTATCCAACAATTCCGAAGAAATTTTCAGATTAAGGAATCATAACAAAACACTAGTCACGAAAATTAAGAAGTTGAAAATAGTCGGAAGACAAAATAATCTACAGGAGACATTGAAGGGAAACTTCTAGACAAGTAAGAAGAAAATAGTTGCATCAGAAGTCATAACAAAGACCTTAAGGAACAACTTAAGGAGTCTGAAGATGATAGAAAAGCACAAGTAGAAGTGATTAAGAAATTTCAAAATGATTACGTGCAGTTGGAAAAGATACAGAATGAAACCTTAAAACCTCAAGGAATGAAAATACAACTTCCAACTCACATCAATGCTCAAAAGACGACACTTGTAAAAGAAAATGACATTGTGAAAATTCCCTATCAACACCCCAACCATCAAAACCGAAATTCTAAAAAGTGGGAAATGTCGAAAGATAATGATACTAATATGATCAAAGCTCCCGACGACAGATCAGAAGGGAATCCCAACAGTAAAAAACAAATCAATTTAGGATGGATTGACCCATCCACATATCAAAAGTTATGCTCTATACTTAGCAGTTTGTATCGACATGTTTCATCAGCCACGACATCACAAAGAACGATGCGACAACATTATAAGGCTTTGAGGAAAAAGCCTTTCTAAGAGAGTGGCGATGTAACGAACTTAAAATAAGATAATAATTAAATAATTAATAATTAGGTTAACTAAGTTAGGTTATGAAATGAGGTGTCTCCTCAACATTAAATGTCCAAGCCATATTTAAGGCAGGGCCATCATTTGTAACATATCATCTCTTATCTTATCATTAATATATACTTGGATTATGGTTTATATGATTTACCAAGTCTTTTGGTGAATTCATTGTGTGAGCGAATAATTATTTGGCTCAATGGACAAGGCAAGTACAATAATATGGGAAGAACATTATGCAAAAAGATTAATCCAGGATGCAGTGGAAATCGAGAAAATACCAAATAATATGAATAGGGATGATGGTTGGAAACTTAATGAAGGCGATAAAATTGTGATCCATCATTTAAAGAAAATTCATCTCACAAACAACAAAGCTGACCCAAGCTAAAAATATGCATGGAAACCACCATTTATAAAGACAAGCTATGTGGTTTTCACTCATGGATCTTTTTCCTCTTAATGATGGTCCCAACTTGTGTCCTGAAAAGTTGAGTTGCTAAAAACTCCAACGAACTTTCTAATCGCCTTCTTACTCATCACATGTAAGTAATAATAATCAATAATCTAGTCTTAATCATTCTCCTGATATCATAACACTCCCTTATAAGATTATCTTGGAAATGAAGACAATTGTTCAAAATCATAGAGGCACGAGGAAGATGCATTAGATACTTACCTCAATAATAACTTCCATCTCTCCTAACATACGACAAAGATAAATAAAAATGGGGTTTTCCAAGGGATTTATGAATATGATCATGATTTGATATTCTGTATGATAGCATGTCAAGTCAATTATATGTACTTAAATACATTGTTGAATAAAATGCATGTGGATCTCAATTTTCTTGCTATGTAGTGCACAATGAGTGCTTGGAAATTTGAATAACACTTTGATTGCTATACCTTAATGTAGCATGATGTCCTTTCAAAAAACTAAACAAGTAGAGAATATGCCAAATCCAAAGTGCTTCCTAACATGTGTGCACTAATGCATTGTGTTTTTCATCTAAAGAAGAAAGATAAATGTTGTGTATATTGGAAGACCAAATAACAAGAACTAAACCAAAATTGTAGACATGGTTTGCAGGAGAGTTAGGATCACTAAGATCACCAATGTAATTGGCGTAAATGAAACCCATGATAGAGGTAGAATCCCTAAAAACACACTGAATGTCAAGATAAATTGAGCTTGGATATATTGAAGTAGTTTCTTTTTTGTTTTCTAGTGTTTCTTGTGCAAATCTTGCACAAATTTAGAAACTAGATCACTAACAAAATAAATCTATTCCTGGGTAGGCAACTCATTCTGTATAGAAAGTGGCACTGGTTCCAATATTCCATGTTCATAGTTAGGTTGAGAAAAAAAAATCCTTTGGACCTCCATTTGCAACACTTGAAGACTAAAAAAACAATGCAAAGGCCCTAATCTGGTCATTTCGAATTGATCTTTAAAACTTGATCTCATACAGTAGTCTAATTGGGTATTTCTTCCACTAAGGATGAGATTACCATCATACAACAAATAGTAAAGGGATCACCATTTGCTTGTTGGGTGAAAACATTAGGGTCATAATGATAATGTGAAAATCGAAAATAAAGAAGAAATCAATCCATCTTTTCATACCAAGTTTGCAGTGTTGTTTGAGTTCATAGAAAGACTTCTTGAGGCAGCAAAAATAAATAAATTAACAATGAACAAAGCTAGGAGGTTTCTCTATGTAGATTTATTCATGCAAATTTCCATGCAAAACTACACTTGACATCCATTTGAAGTACATCTAGTGCTATGAATTAGAAAGTGAAAGACCAATGTAGATAGAATCCTTCTTATCTAATTCCACAATTTTTTAGACTAGTTGAGGCCTTTGACCTGAGATATTTTTTTGGCAACCAAAATGTTTTGTATGTTTATTCACACTTCCATCGTTAAAATTTTCCTTACCCTAGATGAATCTTGTCCTTATGTTTTCAAATAAATGAATTGATATTTAATTTGTGGAAATTAAATTCTTTACATAGCAACATTCACACACATAGTAGGAAAATGAACAACGGAAGCATACAACAATTAACTCATGCATATACTCCTTCAAATCAGATTTTCATTTAAAATTCAAAGATTACAACTGCTAATAAATTATAGTAGTATGGTACACTCAAGCAAAGGAAAAATTCAACAGACTTACAAGACAAATCTGTCTGCCGAAAACTGAGGAATATGCTACATTAAAATTGAGAAAACTTGTTGCATGAAAATCAAGGAAAATGCCACCGGTACAAAAAACTGTATGGTTGTATGTATGATTATATAGGAATTTTTCGTACGACTGTACGGATTCGTCTGTACGACTATATGAAATATGTATGACTTTCTGTACTATATTGGATGGATCCCTACACTTATATGGGTCATTGTCCTCTGCATTCTACAAGTCAAATTATGCACGATTCCCATTCGGGATCCTCTTCGGCACTCTAACTTCGCTTCTTTGTCGAGTCTCTTCACCTACATACCAACTTGTGTTTGTGAAGAATGAATTGATTTACCCTCTACCTTAACTTGCCTTTATACTTTAGCTAAAACCTTAATTTACCAATAACCTAATATGACAGTGAGATCAACATTTGAGAATAGTCTAAATCACTAATGCATTAAAATGCACTTTATTAGACTCAACAACTAATTAAAATACTTTCACTTTATAAATAAAGTGAATTACAAAATAGATTGAATTGGATTACTTCATGCATGTTTTGACACCTAACCAAGTATGGGAAAGTTCATGTCTGAGATATACGACATCAACACTCCCTCTAAGAGAGGAAGGAATTATGCACCAATCCAAGTTTGTCTCTGAAAGCTTCAAACTTCCCTTTTTATAAAGGATTGGTCTGAATATCTGTAACTTGCTGAACTGTGGGTACATACTAGAGCTTCACTGCTCCCTTCTAAATCCTATCTTGAATGAAGTGATACTTGATCTCAATATGCTTGGATTTGTCATGAAAAATTGGATTCTTAGAGAGTTTGATACAACTCTGATTATCATAGTAAATCATTATTGGATCCAATTCCTAATCAAATAACTCTGCAAGCAACTTTCGAAGCCAGATGGCCTCACAACTAGCTGTACTCATTGCCATATGATCTACCTCTACTAAACTGAGCACCATAGAAGTTTTCTTTCGCATGAACTAGGATATCATTGTTGATCCCAAGTTGAAGCAACACCCTGAGGTTCTCTTCCTATCTGATGCACTGGCTTCCAGATACGAGTATGTATACCCATGCTACTTCACTTCACCATCTACAAGATATCTTGGTCCCGTACTCCACTGTTCCCCTCAAGTATCTGAGCACATGTTTTGTCTGCTACCCAATTATCTTGCATCGAATCCACCATGAACTGGATCAAGGTGTTCTCTACACAATGTATATTTGGTCTAGTGTTGACCATATACATCAAGGGACCTAAAAATTGTCTATACAATGTGGTATCCACCATAATTGAATGCGAAGTAGTGACCTTCTTCAGATTTACAGTCTTCCATCCAAAATAACTTCAGAATATCAACCTACATACTTACCTTTCCCAAAGAAAACCTCCCTTCATCTTTGTAAAACTTACAACCCCAAGAAGTAATGCGTTAAGCCAATGTCCTTCATCTCGAACACAATTGCCATATTTTATTTGTACCATGCAATGGGATTCTCTGAACCTATGAGAAACACATAATTTAAATACAAAACCAAAATGCGCTCACATCCTGCCCCGTTACATCCGATTATCACCGCCGGTCCCTTCACCAAGTGGGGGCTTGACTTTATGGATTGCAACCCAGCTTCGGTTGGGGGGAATCATCACATTATAGTGGTTGTTGATTATTTCACAAAATGGGATGAGGCTATTCCCACGGTTAAATCCAACGGTGAGACAGTCACGCATTTCGTATTCAACCAAATTATTACTCGGTTCGGAATTTCGAAAGAGCTTGTCACTGACCATGGTAGGCACTTTCAGAATAGAATGAATGAAGAGTTGGCCTCGAAGTTAGGGTATAAGTAGGAGCACTCCTCTTCTTATTACCCTCAGGCGAATGGACAGGTTGAAGTAGTGAACAAATCACTTAAGTCCATTATCCAACGAACCATCACACAAAGCAAGATGAATTGGCATATCATGTTTAATCCTGCTTTGTGGGCCTATAGCACCGCGGTTAAGACTGCCACCGATATTTATCCATATTCGCTCGTACATGGAGTGGAGTCTATCTTACCAGTTGAATGCGAAATCCCTTCGTTGAAGCTAGCCATATAGATTTTACTAGACACTTCTGCATTGGAGGAACGTTTTGAGCGTCGTTTTTACTGTGGTTTTGATCCATTCGTGCCGATTTCAGGTATTATGTCTAAACTGGCATATAGGTTAGATTTCACATCCATTTGCATTTTGCATGACCTTATGACCGTTTCATTATAACCTTAGGTACGAACCCATTCTATCTTGTCATGGAACCTTCTTGTTGCTTTTAGAAGTGACATGATGTGAATGGTAGAGCTTGACCATACATGGGTGCCCTAGTTAGCTCCTTTTTTGCATTTGGTGCCCATGCCGACATGTTTCCTTTAGGGTGTGGGAGTCCTTTGTATAGTATCGCCATGTCTTTGCGCAAGAGCCTCATACTCCTCTTGATCTTTTTGCTGGCCTTTTTCCCCAGGACTCCCTTATGTCAAGTTGTAATTGCATTATCATGAGTTTTTCCTGCCTCATTGAGCCTTATGCAGGCTTCCCTAACTTTTATTATCAGCTATATATCCTGAGCTTGTCTCATGTCTAGCCACACAGATCCATTTTATATATCCTTTGTAGCTTGATTCCCCATTTTTACCTGGAGGGGACTTTCCTCCGAGTGTCGTTATCCTACACATGTGTCCTTTCATTGAGCATAGGTATGTTCCGCTACTTGGAACTAGTTTGTTTGCCCGTTGAAAATCGTCTCCTCCTAGTCTGTAACTATAAAGCACTTTTATTCTTTTTCAAGCTTTTCAAAATATTTGAAAAAGTCCAAAAAAAAAAATCAAAAAACCAAAAATCCGGACAAGAAAAGATGTTATCTTTGGAAGCACTCGAGTCGTGTCACCTTCGAACATAGCACTATATATCACATCAGTTGGTTGGGTTAATAGTTTGAATTTAGGAGTTGTACTCGTTTCTCTGAGTTTATCTCCACTGACTGGTTAAGCTTCCAGTCCCTATGGAGCCTCTGTCGATGCCTCCTGTGTCACAGAGATGTCCCAATTTTTGTATATCAAGTCTATGCTGCCTACATTCAGTCACCATTCGCCTTTATTCTCTTGTTCGAAGGAAGTTGAAACCTGAGTCGACCATTCCTCATTTCTCTTGACTTTGCATGTCGGCCATTCCCAGTACTGATACTGGTTCGTGCACATTATGATCGAGTCCTTCCACATTATACAACTTTGTTGAGTACCTCGTGTTGGATGATGGGGGATGCCTTAATGCCCTCATTTCAGTGGATTTCATCCCATCGACTTCAGATCATTTATTCTGGGATAGGAATCTAAAGTCATTTTGAGTGCCTTGAGACTTGCAGTCATCAGTGGCAGGTTCTCTCGCCATCGACAGTTTTGGGAATACATCAATGTCCCCTGATCGATGGATCCTTTCAAATGTTTGACCTCAACACATTTATTCACACTTGTTAGTTTGCAATCTGGTACCTTGATTCCCATTTTCATTAATGGTGGCTGATCTCGCGTCTGTTAATGGTATACATCAATGACTGGTAATCAGACAATGGACTACTATGCTCGACCTCGACACCTCTATTCACATAGTAGGACATGTACTCGTAGCGGATTGTGTAGAATACCTTTCATATTGGTGGCATTTCAGATATGCTACCTCCTTGATCGTGCCAGTGTTCATGAGATTTCAGCTCTCGTGACTTGATTCCTGTTACAGATGATTTTACCACACCTGGTGGATCACACCTTTATGGCCTTCTCTGTCCCTCTGCAGACTTTTTAGACCTCATGGACCATTTTTGTACCTTCGATGTTTCCAAGATCATCCCTAAAAACATGCATTATTTTCCATACGCAACTTTTAAACCTATTCTTGTGTATGTACACGGATATGACCCTAAAACCCGCATACATTGGGATGTGTGCAAAAGGCCAAATAGTTTTGGAGTTTTCCTTGATGTGGATCCGAGTCACTTGTCTCTTGGCCTTCCATATGCCTTGAGATCACTCGGATTTGACCTTCCATTACCCCATTGAAGCACTATATAAGGAACATTTTGGATACATTGAAAGGGGAGGAATTGGAGAGCAAGAAAACTATAGTCCATTGTTGTCGGAGCTTATACTTGAGTTTGCATCCCTTTGTCCCTTGGAGCACTTTGTGTTCTTCCCAAGCTTGCCTTTTCTTGTGAGCTTGCTATCGAGATATGGAGGATTGAAGTGGTGGAGGCCTAGGTGGAGGACTTAGTTTCTCCGATTCACAGACGTGCCGACAGAGGTTGTCACTATTGTAATCTATGTTTTATATTAATAGAAATATCTTTTCCTATCCAATAATGTGTATTTAAATGAGTATTGAATCCATGGATGCTTTTAAATGCTTATATGTTATTGATTATATATGCTAGAGCAGGTATAATACCATCATATAGAATGCTTGTCTTGTTTGCTGAATGTTGAGAGAACAAATTGCTAATACAAGCGAGAGCGAAAAAGCTCAACGGGGATCTACATCAACTATCCGGAATAAGGTATGTTTTGATATCCTTTAGTGTTAGATATTTGGTTTCTCTTGCATATGGGAAAGGATTGATTTCTACGGTTACTTTGTCTATTGTGGTGCCCCAAGCCACAAGAAGTTTTCTCCATAACAGAATTGGCGACCATACTGGGGAGTTCCTAGTCATTTCCTTTGGGGGTTTTATTGGCATTCAATGTTCTTGAATTGCTCTGATTTCTCTATTTCTGAGTCGGGTTTGGGGGCATGTTTTCCTGGTAGTGTCTAATAGGAGTAAATTTTGTCTCAGCTTGTCTATTTACCTGCTTTTTTTATCTATTTTTCTTCCTGTACGCGAGTTTTGTCTTCACAGTTGCGTGTACACGTGGTTTTTACTTGGATATCCGCATATATACGCGGGTTTTCTGCACACAATCGCATATGCTCTGAGTTTTTCCTTTTTGAGGGAGACAAGTGTTGCTGGGTGAGTGTGGATGATTGCTGAGTCTTCTTAGTTGCTTCTAGAGTCTGTATACACCTCTGTTTCTGACCAGAGATGTTTTTTTTTTAATTTGAATTTTTTGAAAATGTTCTTGTCATTTCATTTTCTATTTTTGTTTTGGAATTAGTGCATTAGGTCTCTTTTACCTTAGTTCTTTGCATGGGTGCTGTTTGATAGTGCTTGCAGAGTCTGAGGGTGGTAGGATCATTCTTTTGCTTTATTATCTCATTTTAATTCAAAAAATACAAAAATATTTGCTTTTTGCATCATTATGCATTTTTGCATTTTGCATTTTGCATGGTACTTGCATTAGGTTTGCTTGGAGAAGTACTAGTCAGGATTTCATATAGGAATGATTGCATCTTCATTTAAAGGAAAATTTTTCACTTCACATAGTAGCATACCCTGTTTTTCATTCAACTTAGTGCATTTGTATTGATTGTTAGGTGTGCATTTTACTTCTTGTTGCATCATAACACTATTAGTTGCACGATCATTTACCCTTTTTGAGTAATAAGCCAATTAAAATCAACGCATAATAAAATGAATTACACTCTTTCCTTTTATAGGGTGCACCAACAAGATTAGGTTTTAGGGTCTTGGAATAGTTCATTGTGAGTAAATTCTCCAAGACCACTAAACGAAACAATTATGTGTCTGTCCAAGTGAGAGTGTGAAATTCCTTTATATAATTAGTGTTTCTCAGGATCCTCCTCTTACAAGGGAGTTAAGCATGAGGCAGTGTGAGCGGTTATTGATTGGGATGACCCCTAGTCATAACTGAGTAGCACCGAAGATATTTCCAGGATTGTATTCGTATCTGGGGGCTCTTTCAAGAGTTTCGGGCTTTGCTACCCTACCCATATGGTCAATCCCGCCTGCGACTGTCCGCCTGA
Source organism: Pseudotsuga menziesii (assembly GCA_001517045.1). Taxonomy (NCBI): domain Eukaryota; kingdom Viridiplantae; phylum Streptophyta; class Pinopsida; order Pinales; family Pinaceae; genus Pseudotsuga; species Pseudotsuga menziesii. The sequence continues at coordinate 616,195 of LPNX010804349.1, forward strand.
GAATTGATTATATTGAGGTGACCTTAGTTTCCTTACCTAGGTTATCGAGGGGGTACTTCGCAGAGGTTATTCTTTAGGTGTCCTGGCCAGGTAGGGGTCAGACAACACAATCGCTATATGCGTTGAAGCTGAGGGCCACTATAATTGGTTATGAACCTCCACTATTTGTGTATGGGAGTCTCAAGCCTCTCCTAGGCGAGACATACCTACTTCACTCGAGAGCTCACATATCCTACCCTTGCTTACTTGTGATTTGGATTTACATTATATAGGTGTATGCTCTGTGCACGTTAGTTTGCCTAGGGTTTGCGTAATTAGATAGAGTCTTTTTCATTTTTTGAGTCATTGTGGATTCGGGTGCGGCACTTCGCCGTTCTTGTCGTTTAGTAGGACTTCCACCTTCTACGTCTCCTCCTCCTTTGGGAGAGAGAAACAAACAGTCCGGGTGAACTACTTCTCACATTGATTCACACACGATGGGAGATCACAAGGATGAGATTCCCAGGATGTCTTATCCACCTCATGAGGTTGGGGAAGTAGATTCTACTCCTATATATGATCCTTCACCAGATATACCTTCACATTCTGGTTATGATCCCTCATTCACAGGTCGCCGGTATTGGTTACTAGGTGACGAGACTCATAATGAACCTACAAGCTCTAGTTATATTTGTTATGGCATACTTGATATCCCTACACACGATCCAACACATCATGCCAAGTCAGAGATTGAACCTAGCACTATGCCTAGGGGAACTCCTATTCCTTTCCATGTGGAGAGATTTGGGAGCACTAGTCACATTGCACCTTCCATCCCGGTGGTGGAGGCTACCTCACGTGTCCGTCCTAGACCTAGTGTTAGTAGTCATATATGGATACTAGAACCGAGACGAGTGACCATAGGGAACACTTCTTACATCCGTTCACATGTCCCTTCGTCCTCAAATCCTACTCCTTCGAATGCTTTTTTGACAACCCTTCCTCCCCCTCATTCATGTGGTCCTTCGGGATGGAATGTTGCTACTAGTCATGTTCGTACTGCGATTGCTCACATGGTAATATCTCAGAGTCAAGTACCTCCTGTTGTCTCGGCAGGTCATATTCCTATTTTTGGATCGTCTTATGGTCCATCGCAAGGAGTTCCCCATATCCCTAACTATGGAGCTTCTCATGGGACATCCCATGGGACACCTTATGGAGCTTCTCATGGACAACCTTATGGACCGCAGTATGGACAAAACTATCAGCCCTATGGGTATGGGTATCAACAACCCACTTACTCGTCTAATTATGGATTTGTAGCAACGCCTAGTCAAGGTACACCACATCATATTGCTTCCATGCAGACCTACATGGGTCAAACGGGAGGAGGATATTATGGCCATGGCCATGGTATTTATAGTAATCAGCCTTATATGAACTAAAATGATCAGGGAACGTGGCATAGACCGGCTCAACCTAGGCTCCCTTTCCTCACAACATTAAACTTACCTGACTTATCGAGACTCATGAACGATCCAGTATCTCATGACTCGGCTTGGCCGGCTGTTCCCAACAAGCTTCCTTCGGACATTCCCAAGTTCGAGGGCAAAGCAGGGGAAGATCCTAGTGAACATGTCACTACTTTTCACCTTTGGTGCTCTTCCAATTCCTTACATGATGACTCAATACGTTTAAGGCTATTTCAATGCACCCTCACCGGTCCTGCAGTGAAATGGTATATAGAGTTACCGAGGGGGGCATTCGTTTTGTTCGATGACCTTGCTATGACTTTCCTCAATCATTTCCAGCTACCCATGCGTTACGGCGTTGGTACAAAACTCTTGTCGACATTTCGACAAGATAAAGCCACACATATATTGGACCATATCCAAGGGTGGCGTAGACGGAAGAGGTTGATTAAAGCCTTCATACCACTGAAATTTCTCCTTGAATGGTTCCTCAATTCGTTGTTACCATACATCGTGAAGGATGTTTCTACATCCAGAGTCCAGAATGAGGAACAAGCGATTTTTAGGGCACAGGAGTTGGATTTGATTTATGCTCAATCCGGACTTCTGTATGAGATCATACCTAACACTCTGCGTTCTAGTTTCTATCCCAAGATCAAGCCTGGACCACATGCCGATGGCATTGTGGGTTGTACAAGTACCAAACCTCCGGATTCAGTTGTGAAACAGATGAGTCAATTTCCTATTAATCAATCTGCTTCGGGACAAGCCACGGCTTCGTCACAACCCACCCAAACGACGAGTGTACTTTCCATGCAATCGTCGGACCAGAAGGGCAACCAGCATCCCAGAAGGAATAAGAAAAAGGGTCAAAACAATCATAAGGGTGGGAATAAGAATGAAAATGCCAATTTTAATGACAAGAACGCCCGTAATGCTGGGGGGAAAAAGCAGTCTAAACGTAAGGTTAAATTTCCTTGCAAATTGTGTAAGGATGACCACCTCACTCACTTGTGCCCTCGTATGGAAGACGCCTTGAGGTTCATAACACAGGGCCAAGTTGTGCTGACTAATCCTTTACCCCATAATCAAAATATGAACTCGAGGACCCATGATCCTCATTATGCATCGGGTGGAGATCAAGATCCCCCAAATGCTAGTACTGGTCATGGTTGCATCAACATGGTGCATGCTACTAAGGTTGTGACTTGTGCAAAATACTATGGTTCGTCACAACTGAACCTTGGAAAAGAACCCGCTCCACCCGAGAGCCATTTGCGTATTGAAAACCCTATGGATAAACCTGATATTGCACCTTGCATTCCTAAGGGATTCCTAAAGAGTTCGGGGCACAATCCTAATGCCCAAGCCTCCTAGAACTATTCTGTTGTCAAGGATTTGGGCCACACTCCTTGTGCGATGTCTACACTTGAAGTACTTTAGAGTTGTCCTTCGCAAAGGAAAGATTTTCTTTTTGCTCTTGGGGTTAATGATGATAGCTCTTCTTTTGTCATCAAATTTGAAACCATGGGACTACAGCCTCACTTGCCTTACTACGTGTCTCTCTTGATTCATGTATAGTGTCTTAACATGACCGTCAAACACACTGTGATTGACGAAGGCACTGCTGCTTTTGTGATGTCTTTGTCACGCTGGAAAGATGTGGGTTCTCCCGAGTTGTCTCAATCCACTAACACGTTGATTGCATTTGATGGTAGATCGTTTCAGCCGCACGGGATTCTTCCTTCTCTTAAGGTCCGATTGGGAGGGAATACTATCGCGATCGAGGTCGAGGTGGTTGATGCGCCCCTTGATTACAATATTTTACTGGTTCGGAATTGGATGTATAGTATGCAAGCCATAGCCTCTTCTCTATTTCAAGTAGTATGCTTCCCATTTAATGGGAAGATTGTTTCGATTGATGAGACATCATTCAAAAATCTGAGTCTTAATGCATCATCGGGAGCTTCTATCCTGAGTATCGATCATTCTCAGTCAGCAATTGGGAGTGTGGGTGTAGGTATGTATCCATCCCTTATGGGGACCTTTAGTTGTCCTGCGCCCGTTCTTATGGTCCAATCTAGTTTCAGTGGGGCTTCATCTTCATTGAATTCGGTGTCTTTTCACACTAGCTATATGGAAGATCCTTGGATTCTTCCTTCACCAAATCCTTTGAATGGACCTATCGAAATAGATGTGCCATTTCCTGCAGCAATGATAGCATATCAAGTGAATCTTGATTGTGTTACAGAGCCTAGTCCTTCCTCTTCGTGGACAGAGGAGGAGGACCTGTATGTGCTGCCTGCATGGGCAATTGAATCCTCTCACGCACATGATTTCCTTGACGATGTTTTTCCATTAGATGAAGCTATTATTGAGGCCATGTCTAGGGTTGAGTCACCTTGGGAAGAGCTACATCATAGATCTTATTTTCTTCCTGAGGTTGACCGTATGGAGCGTGAGGACTTTAGGGAGATTCTTGGCGAGAATATTGGTAGTCCCATGGTTCCATTGAGCTCTCCTGGTCAGATGGCTGATGGGAACATGGCGAATATATCCCCTACTATTCCTATCAATATCTCTCGTGATCCTGGCAAAATTGAGAACATCTACATTGGGGCGGACTGTTCCCTTGATGAGATTAAGGAGTATACTGAGCTGTTCAAAGAGTTTCGTGACATATTTGCTTGGTAATATGAGGAAATGCCAGGTATTGACCCTTGTATTGTTGAACATGAAATTAAAACCTATCTGAATGCGAAGCCCGTTCGACAAAGTTTGCGTGCACCGAATCCTAGAAAAGCACCCGCTATTAAGGCTGAGATAGAGAAGCTGTTAAAAACTAGTTTTATCTATCCCGTTCCCTTGACGGAGTGGGTTTCAAACCCCATTCTGGTTGATAAGAAGCAGGGAGCGATCCATATATGCACTGATTTCTGTGATTTAAATCGTTCTTGTCCTAAGGATAATTTTCCCACACCATTTATTGATCAAATTTTGGATGAGTGTGCGGGAAGCGAGGTATTTTCCTTCATGGACGGATTTTCCGGATATAATCAGATTCAAATCAAACTTGGGGATCAACACAAAATTGCATTTATTTGTCCTTGGGGTACGTTTGCATATTGAAAGATGCCTTTCGGTCTTAAAAATGCCAAAGCCACATTTCGGCGGGCTATGACCTTGATTTTTCATGATCTCAAAACAATTATTGAAGTCTTTTTGGATGACCTTGCTACTCATTCTTGGCTGAGAGTGCATCATACATACCATTTGAAATTAGTATTCAAAAGATGCTGCCATTACCAGGTTAGGTTAAATCCTCATAAGTGCATCTTTTGCGTGAAGTCTGATTGCTTGCTTGGGTTCATTGTTTCCAGGGAGGGTATAAGAGTCAATCCCTTAAAGGTTGAGGCAATACTTCAATTGTCTCCCCCGTGAAATATTAGACATCTTCAATGTTTGCAAGGCATGGAAAATTTCTTACAGAGATTCGTGGTTAACTTTGCCAATTTGACTAAAGGCTTTATGCGTCTTTTAAAGAAGGACACTACCTTTTGCTGGGATGAGCGAGCCCTGGAGTCCTTTGATGATCTTAAGTGAGCCTTAGCATTGGCCCTCGTGCTTAGTCCACTTGACTATAGCCGTGATTTTTTTATTTATGTGGCCACGTCCATGGAGACGGTTGGTATGGTTTTGGTTCAGGAGGATGAGGAGCTCCATGAGCATGTCATATGTTATGTCACATGGTCCAAAACTTAGGCTATGTTGATCAATCTTGGTCTATTGGGTGTTTTGGACTCATTTACTGCAGTTGAGGTGCTCCAATTTGATCATCCTCATTTCCAAGTGCCCTTATTAATGATAGATCTGTTTTGGTGCGCTGTCCATCCCTTAAATAATGGAAACTGTTTGAACATAGGTGCTAGTGCATGTTTGCAGTGTTTTTTGGCTCTCCTTGGGCATTTATTGCTTCCTTGAGCCACTCCCACTCAACCATGTGCTCACCCACACCTATATTTCCATCATTTATGTATCATCGTGCTTCAACCACGTTCCCACTAGGATTCATGACCGTTTGGGATGGTTTGGGAGCTCATTGGTCCACCTAGGGGCGTTTTGAGGTCAAATCCTAGCCTGACACTTGTATGCCGTCACATGGCCTCCAAAGGCTAACGATTTATACCTAATGTAATATAAACCTAATCCAAAAATATTTACATGTTGGAATGTCATAATAATATCATTTATTGACTACATTTCTGTATGATAATTTCACTCTTTCTATTGTTTTTGTGCATAATTGTGATATCGAATTGTGAGAATCCCCTTGGCTCCTATATCCTACTGTGAATCAATTCTCACAATTGGTTCTTCCACTCTGCAACCCTATTATTCTATGGTATGTAAGGTGTTACACCTAAAATCTATACCAATGCTTCAATCCCTCAAAATCCTTGGCTAATAAATCTTTTGGATCCTTACTACTTATCCCTAGTCTGGATGACGCACTTTGCTTCCTGAGACAGAGTGCCATCCCACCTGAAAAATTGTTGCATGATCTAGGTTTATGTAGGAACACAACAGAATACACAAATAACCATAGAAACAAATATGCAACGGAAATAACACTTCATTTCATTAATCAATAACTGAAACTTGTTTACATACAGAATGGGAATAAACTAGCTAGAGTGCTGGTAGCTTACCTTTGAGAAGAGATGTGGCGGCTACATGCCTCTGAACTCTGTGTTACATTGAGGCTCGAAGGCCTATATATTATTAAGAAACAATGGAAACCCTACACATCCAAAAACCTAACCCTAGGATGTAAAACACCAGAATGTGGACCCCGTTGGGTAACTTGGTACATCAATTTCCTGGGGTCGTAACTTTAACATACTACCTCTGTTTGACGGGCATGATACATCGTTAGAAAGATCTGTTTAAGGACTACATCCTAAAGTGGCAAATATGTAGTCCAAAATGGACTCATATTTTCCTGACCATTTGATGCCAAAAAAACGTCGTTTAAGGCCTCAAAACGTCTCCGGAAGTTTAGGACCCGAAAACTGCCAAAAATAGTAAATTGTGCTACAATTAAGGAAACTGGAAAACTGAAAGAAACAATGGTGGGGGTCCAAGTGGAATAGGTGGGTGGGAACCAATATCCTCCTGGATCATTCCTCTGTTGGAGACATTTACCATCATACACACTCTTTTTGGTCAAATTGGCCTAGTTAAACCACTATCCTAAGTATAATTGACATTAATTGACATCAATGGAGCATTAATTACCATCATCCAGTCACACCCATGCCTTCCTACAGTCAAGGAGGCTAGCTTAGCCTTATCCTATAGTCAAGGAGGCTAACTGGAGCACTCCGTGGGTGATATGAGTGATATTAATGCACCTAATTGCTAACTGGTGGTTACAATCAGTTCAACTAGTCAGTTAAGGTGCCTCCTCTCATTAAATATATTATTTAATGATCTGGAGTCAATAGGGCGCCTCCACCAACTTCGGATGGTTAGTTCAGCTTCAGTTAACCTCATTGGGGTTCATTGAAGTCATGGAGCACTAGCACTTGATGGTTGGCTTGCTATGACATGTGTTTGATCTCCTTCAGTTGAGATTCAGTCATTTATTGCACTCCGACTTCAGTTAGGGTTTGGTGAGTCAATTAGGGTTTTGGTCAAGTGGTTAACTGAGTGTGATTGAATGGCTAAGAATTAGTTAAGCTAGACTCACTCATTGAATTCAAATTGTCTCCTTAGGTATTCGAATTCCTCATGAACTCAAGCTATTGCTTGACATTGGTATTGTAACCATTCATTGTTTATTGAATATACAAAGAGGAAACCATTTCTGGTTCCGATTAACACCCTTTCATGAGTATTTGTTGATTATTCTTTGATGAGATTGATTCTTTGTTCCTAGATCAATGTGCAAGATTAATATCCTCCCCCCTTAGGAAACAATGGTCCCCATTGTGTTGAGTTCCTCCATGAGATGAGGAAACTTCTGCTGAACTTGGTCCTTGGTGAGCCACTTTCCCTGGTGAAGGAGTTGGATTGCTTTGACAACTAAATATAGCTGGATCTTCTGCTAGCAGCTGTTATTGATCTGTGTGTCCATAATCCAATCAGTTTTGTCTTGTTCCATGCAGTCAGGGTTTAACTCTGTTGGTGTGAGTTGTTCTACCACGGCTGATGTGTCCAGTAGAGGTGGAAAGTAGGGCCGAAGGCGGTCCACATTGAACATTGGGTGCAGACCAAGGAATGGTGGAATACTGATCTTGAAGGCATTGTCCCCGGAAACCTTGGTGATGGTGTATGGCCCATATTGGAGTGGGCAAAGCTTGCGGTGGGGTCTAGTGAGGTGCTCCTTCTGCAAATGTAGCCACACTATGTCGCCCACCTTGAATTTGTGTTGCACCCGATGCTGATCATGTCGCTGCTTGTACTTAGCATTGGATCTGTCCAATATGTCATGAACCTGTTGGTGAATGTGCTGAATGCGCTCAATGAAGTTGTTCGCCTTGGAAACTTCAGACTGGATATGAGCTGAATCAACTTGAGTAGCTGCAAATGGCATGGCTACGTCAATGGGACATAGTGGCTGGAATCCCAAGCCCACCTGAAAGGGAATGTGGTTGGTTGAGCTGTGGAGGGATCGGTTATAGCTGTGTTGTACATAGGGGAGGCTCTCATCCCATGTGCATGGATGCTTTGAGTTGTACATGTGAAAAATGTGTACGATCATCCTGTTGATGACCTCTGTCTGGCCATCAGTCTGGGGATGGAAAGCTGTGGACTTAGTGAGCTTGGTGCCTAGCATTGACCATAGGCTAGACTAGAATGTAATAAGGAATTTGCTATCCTGATCTGAGATTATAGACTGTGGGATCCCAAAGTGTACCCACACTCGTTCAAAGAAGAGTTTAGCAGTGGCTTCTGCTGTGATATTCTTCTTGCAGGATGCCATTATGGCCATCTTTGAGAATCTGTCAATGACCACAAACACACAGTAGTTGCCGTGCTTAGTAGAAGGAGGGCCTGACATGTAATTCAAGGAGATGGATTCCCAAGGTCGATTAGGGGTAGGCAACGGAGTATAGAGGCCTTCCTTCTTGATGGATGGTTTGGCAATGGTGCAGGCAGTGCAGGATCAGATGTACTTCTCGACGTCCTGTCGAAGGTTCGATCAATAAAAATACTTCTGCAGCACTGCCACTGTTTTATCGACCCCGAAATTCCCAATGACCTGACTGTAGTGTGCTTCCCAAATCATCTTGGCACGCTCGCTTGAAGGAACACAAAGGTGTCTCGTGTGACATAGTAGTACATCTTGGAGGTGAAATTTTGGAACTTGGTTTCCCTCCAAGAGTGTCTGGTATGTGTGGCTGAATTCTGGATCACTCTTGTAGAGAAGTGGCCAATCAGAAATCTCGTTCCCACAAGAGTTGAGCATGCTGGTTATCGCCACAATCGGTGGTTGGCTGAGGCAGTTTGCAACATTATTGGTGCTTCCCTTCTTGTACTTGATGTTCAAATGAAACTATTGTAGATATGTGGACTACTTCTAATGGCGATCATTCTGTAACTTCCCTTGTGTTTGTATGAACTGTAGGGGCTGGTGGTTTGTGTGGATGATCTTTTCCTTCCCCAAAATGTAATGCTTCCATTGTCAACAAGCCTGTATAATGGAATACATATCTTTGTCATAAGTGGGATATTTGCAAACTGTGTCAGATAGTGTCTCACTTTGATATGCAACTGGATGTCCTTGTTGAGTAAGGACTGCCCCAATAGCATAGTTAGAGGCATCTATCTCGATCTCAAATGGTTGTTGCAAGTCTAGTAATGTGAGCACTAGGGCACAACAGAGGCGATGTTTCAATTCTGCAAACACTTTCTGTTGAGTTTCCAACCAAAAGAATTTTGCTTTCACTCCTACCTTGGTGATTTGACTCAAGGGCCAAGTGATATGAGAGAATCCCAACACGAACTTGCGGTAGAAATTAGCAAGGCCCAGAAAGCTGTGAAGCTCTGTTAGAGTAGTCAGGGCTAGCCAATCCCAAATGACTTGGATCTTGGTTGGATCCACATGTACCCCACTCTCATCCATAATGTATCCTAGATACTGAACCTGGGTCATGCCAAAAGTGCACTTGTCCAAATTGGCACACAACTTGTGTTACCGCAGTGTTTGGAGGACCTGTCGGATGTGGTGGAGGTGCTCTTCCCAAGTTTGGCTGAATATTAGAATGTCATCTAAGTACACTACTACAAATGAGTTGGTGAATAGCCACAAGATGTTTTCCATCAGTCTCATGAAGGTTGCAGGAGCATTTGTCAGCTCGAAAGGCATGACCAACCATTCGAAAAGGCCCTCCTTGGCTTTGAAGGCAATCTTCCACACATCAATTGGTTCGATCGATACCTGTTGATACCCGGAATTTAAGTCGATATTACTAAAATATTTTTCCCCTTTAAGCTGTTCCAGGAGGTCATCAATCCTTGGGATTGGGTACCTATTCCGGACAGTGATATTGTTCAGCACCCGATAGTCAATACAAAGTGTCCAAGTCCCATCCTTCTTTTGTACCAACACGATCAGGCTCCCACAGGGTGATGAACTTTGCCGGATGTGACCCTTTTGTAGCAGCTCCTAAATTTGCCTCTTGATTTCATCATTCTCTAGAACAGAGTGTCGATAGATCAGTCCATTGGGAAGCGGTGCACCTAGGGTCATATCGATGGGGTGCTTGACTTGACAGTGGAGCGGCACCTCGGTGGGTGAGGTGAATATGTCCCGGTACTCCTCCATGACCTTGTCCATTTGTTGTTGTCGTGCGGAGGGGCCTTGTATGGAGGTCATGGCCACGATCTTCTTCTTTCTTTGAGGGCAGATCATCCAGAAAACAAACTTCCCAGTTTTGGAAATGAGCTTACTGCATTGTTTTACAGTAACCAAAGAGATAGCGACAGGAGGTGGTACCTCTGGTATCCTGTACAAATTATTTCCCAACATAATAATAACAACGCAAGGCCAGGAATCATACACAATATGCCACTTCCATAAGTATGGTTGACCTAATAATACATCACAAAAATCAAGAGGAGCAATGTCACATAATACCTCATCGGTGAAGGACTTGATGCTGTAGGGAAGGCGACACTACTGGCTGACGCGGAGATCCCGTCATTGGTGAAGCCACTCGATGGTGTACGGCTGCGGGTGTGCTGTGGTCAGCAAACCCAACCACTTCACGACCTCTGCTGAAATCAGGTTCTTTTGGCTTCCACTGTTGACAATGAACTATAGCGTGGGGAACCCTTACCCACATCTGGGAGTGGAACAAACGCTCCTCCTCCTTTGAATCTTCTGGTTCTTCCTTTTGGATCTTCATGGTGGCAACGATGGTGTTGGGCTCTGCATCGATAATATTCTTCCCTCTGTCATTCCCCTTCTCAGGTTGTGATTCAGTGTCAGAGTATGCATGTGATTCAGAAGCCTTTATCTTGGCCACCAGTGACTTCTTAGCCCGACACTCACTTGTGTTGTGAGTGGGTCTCTTATGGAACTCGCACCACTTTCCTGCTTCCTTCTTCGGCTTTACAGTGTTCCTCTTTGCTTGCGGATTTGGAAAGTTTTCTTGATTTTCCATGCCTTGGCTATGTCCTTGGTTCTGTGGTTTGGGGGTGCCTTTCCCTTGCTTTTGATTCGCAGATCCAAAGTCTCACTTTTTTTGTTTGAATTTTTTCTCAATTTTGGCAGCATACCGATATTGCATACCAAGTGAAGAGATGTCGAGGAACTCCATTTCCTCCTGAATGTATCTATGTAGAAAACTACAGTACTTCAACACCAAATGTTTCTCTAAATATTTGATACCCAACTTGGTGCACAGGGTATGGAACAGATTCGTGAGCTCATGCACATCTTGATCTCTTTGTTGCCGCAGCGTAGTCCATTGTATGTACTTTTCCTCATAGCTTCCCACTGGATAATATTGTCCCTTTATGGCATCTCAGAAAGAATTCCAAGTGGGTACGACCGAGAACAGAGAGGGTTCCTCCTCATCCTTTCTCTCACAGTAGGTTTCCCACCAGTCCTTGACATGGGGGGGCGGCTTTGAGTAGAGAAAAAGTAATCTTTTCCCGGTCAAAAAAGTTAGGAACCGAGATATATCCTTCTAATAGATTCAACCATATATCTATGGCATCTGCATCTATTCGGCCATCAAATATGGGAATGTCAAAGTTTACTTGTACCTTAAAAGGGGTTGCATCTCCAGAGTGGCTGCTAGATGCAGATCCACCACCAGTGGGAAGTCGTTGAAGGATCTGGGTGAAGTTATCCATCATTGCGTTCCTTTGTTTTTCAAGGGCCTCCTCGAGCAACATTTTGATAGGATATTCTATGCCCTCACCTTTCTTTTTGTCCCCCATGGGTGGCCGTTGGGATTTTCGAGGCTGATCTTCCAAAGGTTCAACCAGATCGATCCCTAACTCTTTATACCCCGCCCTCGTTGGGGACATGCAAATAAGGATTGAGAAAGAGTAGATTGCTCTTATACCATTGATCCAGATTTATGTAGGAATGCAACATAATACAAAAATAATCATAGAAACAAATATCCAGTGGAAATAACACTTCATTTCATTAATCAATAACTGAAACTTGTTTACATACATAATGGAAATAAACTAGCTAGAGTGCTGGTAGCTTATCTCTGAGAAGAGATGTGGCGGCTACATGCCTCTGAACTCTGTGTTACATTAAGGCTCAAAGGCCTATATATTATTAAGAAACAATGGAAACCCTACACATCCAAAAACCTAACCCTAGGAGGTGAAACGCCAGAATGTGGACCCCGTTGGGTAACTTGGTACATCAATTTCCCGGGGTCGTAACTTTAGCATACTACCTCTATTTGACGGGCATGATACATCGTTAGAAAGATCTGTTTAAGGACTACATCCAAAAGTGGAAAATATGTAGTCCAAAATGGACTCATATTTGCGTGACTATTTGATGCCGAAAAAACGTTGTTTAGGGCCTCAAAACGTCTCCGGAAGTTTAGGACCCGAAAACTGCCAAAAATAGTAAATTGTGCTACAATTAAGGAAACTTGAAAAATGAAAGAAGCAATGGTGGGGGTCCAAGTGGAATAGGTGGGTGGCCACCAATATCCTCTTGGATCATTGCACATTGGAAAAATGTGTTTGTGGTGCCCTTTCCTTCACTACAAGGTGCGTCGATGCACTGCCCCTTGTTGCAAGGAGCGTCATCAAGCTCAAGAAGGAATAAATAGAAGTTTTGAGAAGATTCCAAGCAAAATATCTCATGGAGCATGATCCTATCCATTCAGGGAGCTGGCACTCGACCTACTGACCCATAGGGATCATTCCTTACCGTCCTCTCAAAATATCTCAACCCATTTGTGCTTCCTTTGGCCTATAAATGCAAGCTACTTGGAGAGAGATCAAGAGAGCATCCTTCTGCTGTTGGATTGAATTCTGGTATAGGAGGCAAAGAGAGAGAGTTTGTGAGCAAGATTTTGCATAGTTTATAGTTGTGTGAGTGTGTCAAATACTTTGTGGAGACAAATCTATTGACATCAAGGCTTTGGTTGTAGCTTTCTCTTTTCATCTTTAATACAAAAGTGTTTCCCTTTTCCATACATTATTTATGTTAATATTGATAATTTATTATTAGTTTCCTTGTTCACTAATATAGATTATTGATTTATCTTGTTAATCTCATCCCTTTTCTGGTTTCTTGTGTCCTTTTATAGATTATTGATTTATCTTGTTACTCTCATCCCTTTTTAGGTGTAACAGATCGCACTAGGATTGGTGAAACAAGGACAAGCTTCCAGATCTAAGGTAAAGAGAGTTCGTTATTCAAGTAGATCAGTCATCTAGAGAGAGAATATAAGGATACGTGTTTCTCCTCTACCCCGCCGTTCAGAAATAACTCCCCCTAGATACTGTGCTCTTTCACCATCTCACGTGACTCTTAACTTAGGGTCATCGATTCAAAACGTGGTTACTCATGATCTAGGTCAAAGCTCCATCCCTACCCCACCCATCCTGAACCCCCCATTTGTTTCTTACTCTCCTGTATCTTCTATTCCTTGGGGGAAGTCCCCCTCCCAAGTTCCACCCCATTTGTTTTACCAACCAGGGGAACAGTTTTTGGTATGGGGAAAAATGTGGTCATAGGGAAACTGACAGTTAGTATATCTCCCACAAATACCAACATGATTATCCCCTCTTCAGGCCTGGGAAAAACCTCATGGGTTCAACCTGCCATTAGTCAACCGTCATGGGGTTATACCTACGCAGGGAACCAACCACCTGTGATCCATCAAGGTGATCAACCTGCACCATCAAGGGTTGTTTATCCTAGAATTCCCTACCTTGGAAATATATATACCCCATGGGGAAAACCTAATTGGTCAAGCATCACTGTACCTGGGGGACCACTTGTAAACACTGTTGGAAGTTATGGAGGTCCACTTGGAGGACCACCTTTCGGAGGACCACCTTTCGGAGGGCCACCACCCAAAGGTCCACCTTTTGGAGGTACACCACCTGGAGGCCCCCACATGGAGGGCCCCCTCCCAAAGGTCCACCTTTCAGAGGTCCACCACCTGGAGGCCCACCCCCTTGAGGTCCACCATTTAGAGGCCCACCATCAGGAGGTCCACCACCTGGAGGACCTCCTCCATCTGGAGGCGCACCCCCTGCAGGTCCACCTCCCCCAGTTGACCCACCACCTGGAATACGCTCAGGTGGATCATTTGTGAACCAACCACCTAATAAACAGTTTATGGGAGCATCAACGACACCCATTTATCAATCGGCTTACGACCCTACTGGTCCACATATGCCTTTTCAATATTACCAATACCCCCATCCTAATTAACAATTACCATTTATGGCTACTTACCCGGTGAAGACCCCAAAAACCACGTGATGACATATCATTTGTGGTGCTCATCTAATTCTCTGATGGATGGTTCAATCCGTTTACATTTGTTCTAGAGAACCCTCACTGGGGTGGCTGCAAATGGTACATTGAGATACCCAAACATTCCTTTTGGGATTTCAACACCTTAGCAATGGCCTTTTTGACAAATTTTCAGTTGCCAATATAATATGAATAAGGTACAGACCTTTTAACCTCACTTCACCAGACCACTTCTACTCATATATCTGATCATATACATGAGTGGAGACGGTGTCGTAGGTTGATAAAATATCCCATTCCTGATCAATTACTCACCGATTAGTTTACCAAATATTTACTTCCCCCCATTGCGAGGGATGTTGCCATGGGAGGCGCTGTTATCGAGGAGCAAGCCATCAACCGTTTGTATTACCTTGACTTGGTTTATTCCTAGTTAGACACTTCTCCGTTTATACTCCTCGTCTCACTTACGATCCTTCAAGACCTTCAACTGAGCCACCCACCGATGGCATTCTTGGTTTTGTTCAAAAACAATCGATGCTGAAATCCTCAAAAAAGAAAAACCAACAAGTTCTGTATCCCAATCATACTGCTTCAGCCCTCAAAACTACTTCCCCTCCTATTGTCTCAATCGAAGTGAATTCAGTTCAATCCTCAGAATCTTCAGGAGGAAATAAGAAAGGCAAGAATAAATCCAATAAATCTGAGAACCGGTAGGAAAGCAACAAAACACATAATCCTGATGTTGAATCCAAAAATAAGAGAAAGGAAAAATTCCCCTGCCTCATATGCGGAGGTGATCACTTCACCAAAGATTTTCCTCATTGCGAGGAATTCGATAAATTTCTAAAAAACACCCCTGCTTTGACAGTTATGACAGATCATTTCCCTACCTATTAACAATTGATTGACAACCAATCCTTGCATGGGTCTTCTTCGTCTTTCATTGACGAATTTAAAATGGTGTCTAGTGAAATGGTTAATCTCAATACTTGATCTCATAACCATGACTCACCTCCAGCTAAGAAATATGATGATGCTTCAATCGATAAAACTTTAGCTTCCACCCCTCCTCCCACCAATGGAATTCATATCAAGAATCTTGTTCTTAATGTCGTTCTTCGGCCCCCAAAGAGTACACTTCAAAAATATGTTATCAACCCTAACACACGTGCAACCTAGTACTGCAACGTAGTTGAAGATTTGGATCACGCACCGTGTGCCATGTATACTCTCGAAGTACTCCATACTTTACCCACACAAAGAAATAACTTCCTGTCCATTCTTGGAGCTATGGATCCTAAGAATAGTAATATCATCACCTTTAAACTAGATGATTTCATGTCTCAAATCTCTCATCAATTAACATTCGAATTATGCATGAAATTTATTGGTAATATAATCCGTCGTACCATATTGGACGAGGTTTCCTCGACTTCATTCATGTCTTTATCATGTTGGAGAGACATCGTATCCCCTGAGATTAATCGCTCTCCTACGACATTAAAGGCATTTTATGGTCATGGTTTTAAGATTTATGGGCTGCTGCCCTCCCTCCAAGTTGAACTTGGGGAAAAATTAGTGTCCATTCCTATTGAAGTGGTCGACACCACTATTGATTACAATCTTCTTATAGGTAGAAATTGGTTCTACTCTATGCAATCCGTTGCTTCATATGTATTCTAGGTAGTCCAGTTTCCATTCCAAGGTAAGATTGCTACCATTGACCAACTTGATTTCTGTTCACTAGACACAAGTTCCAACTCTAAGAATAATGTTCCACTCTTGCCTTATTCAACTCCACAATATCAGAACATAGGGGTTGGACTATTGAAAGACTCTTCACTCATGGGAGATTTTCCATTACATACCCCACCTCCTTCATTACAGACTGCATCCGTGAACATGATCTCCACTTTGAGCCACGATTTCCTAGACAAAGGGAAACCACTTGCTGATCCAACATCGTTAAACCCTTTCGAAGAAATGTATTAGCCTATCCAATTTAGTAGCCACCCACCCATCAGTGACCATCTTTGATGGCTTTAGATACATATCACCTACAATATTGGTTAGAGACCCCTCCCCATATCTAGATTATATTTTGCATATGCTCCCCTATGATGAGTCCATCATGGAATTTATGTCTTTAGACTAGATGCCTTGGAAATATCATCATCATCGATCCTATTTCCTTCCCAATTTCCATATGGAAGAGGACCTTTTTGCAACAATGGTTTCGTCTGATATCATAGCTAATCCTCAGCCACTGCTACTCATCCACGATGTTGAGTCTGAGGGTAATTTGAGTAATATTACCAAAACTATCCCAATTTATATAACGATGAAGCCCAAAATCATATAGAACATCAATATAGGCCATAATTCTTCCCCTTTAGAACTAAAGTCACATACAACCCTTTTTAAAGAATTTAGAGATATTTTCACTTGGACATACAAAGAAATGCCAGGTATATATCCTTCCATCGTCGTTCATGAGTTCAGGACTTACTCTGATGCCAAGCCAGTCCGCCAGAAACTTTGACAAGTGCATCCAAGGAAAACAACAGCCATTTAGGAAGAAATTGAAAAACTTCTTAAGGCTGGGTTTATCTACCCCGTGCCTTTGACTGAATGAGTGTCTAACATTGTTCATGTAAATAACAAATAGGGAACTATTAGGGTTTGTATCAATTTTTGGGACCTTAATCGGGCTTATCCTAAAGAAAATTTCCCCACCTCGTACATTGATCAACTCATCGACAACTGTGTCGGAAGTGTCATGTTCTCTTTCATGGATGGATTTTATGGCTACAATAAGATAGAGATACTCCCATCTGATCAACACAAAATGATGTTTATATGTCCATGGGGGACCTTTGCCTACAAAAAATTACCTTTTGGTTTGAAGAATGCTAGTGAGACTTTTCAATGCATCATGTCTTATGCTTTCCACGACATAAAACACATTGTGGAACTGTACCTTGATGACCTACCTGCTCATTCGAAACAACGAGATCACCGTGTTGATCATTTGAGAACCATTTTTCTCAGATGTCGTCATTATAACATACGGTTGAATCCACACAAGTGTTTTTTCTATGTTGAGACTGGTCGACTACTTGGTTTCATTGTGTCCAAGGATGGCATCTATATAGACCCTCTGAAGATCGAATCCATCTTGGCCTTACCTGCCCCTAAAAATGTTACATAGCTCGAAATTTTACGAGGGAAAGCATTTTTTTTTATGTTGTTTCGCCTATAATTATACCGAAAAAACCCACGGTTTCATGCATTTATTAAAGAAGGATACACCCTTCATTTGGGATGACTTGGAGCAACATGTGTTCAATACTCTTAAACATGCCATCACACATGCACCTGCCTTGAAACCACCCAATTACACCGAGGACTATTCCCTATATGTGGTTGGATCTATATCTACCATCAGTATGGTTTTGGTTCAAATGGATGAGAACAACCATGAACATGTGATCTACTACCTGAGTAAGAGTCTTTTAGACTCTGAAACCTGGTACTTGCATGTGGAGAAATTATCTCTGGCCATGTGGAGAAATTACCCCACACCACTCTGGAAGAAGAACGGTTCTTATAATTAAAAAAGCTTGATGATACCCATCGTGATGTAACCTTGGAAAATGAGGTGCATAAAATATGGATTAAAGCCCAATATGACAGATCTGTTCAACCTCGCTCTTTCAACAAAGGTGACCTGGTCTTAACTTATGACCAGCAACACGACAAGTTGGGAGCTGGAAAGCTGGAATCTATGTGGCATGGGGCTTACATTGTTAGCCGTGTCTTAGAGAAAGGGGCTTATGAGTTGATAGATTACGATGGGATACCCCTGGGAGAGCCTCACAATGGGCTCTACCTTAAAAAATACTATGCTTAGGACATCTAGCATAGGTTTGTTGTACATAGTGTTTATAGAGTGCTGTGTTTTTTTTGAAAATGTGGTTTTAGTGTGAATGTAATATGTGTCCTTCATAAACCTGCTTATGTCGTCTTATGTTTAAAATGAACAGATGAACACCTGTCGGTTTTGCGGATGGTGCTAATCGATACACCTTGAATCTCGCATCAACAACCTGGGTGTTGTACTCTCCTACTGGTCATCTGGTGAGTTCAGGAGGAACTTGTTTGGGCCCTGCGACAAACAATCTTGCAGTAATTGGTTTGTTGACCGAAGCTCTAGCTAATGATGTGAGTCGGACTAGGGTTTACATAGATTTAGAGTTAGTTGTACATCAGTTAAAGTGAATATACACTATTTGAAATCCCTTACTTCTTCATACATTCCGAAGGGTTAGGTTATTGGAAAGTTATTTTTGAACAAGTCTCTTATCAACATATTCCTAGACACTTAAATTATATAGTGGATTTGTAAGCAAATTTTGTCTTGGATTGGTATCTTGATCATAGTTAAAAGTTCATTTGAATTATATTTTGATTTGATTCATTGAATCACATAAGTACATAAGTAGATATTCATTCACATAACACATTTTCACACACGCCTGTAAATAAAAGAGTTACATACACACACACACACACACACACACACATATATAATTATGTTGAGATACAAAACTAAATCCATAAGCTTTCAAGTCACCCAAAGGATGGAACCATCAAAGTTTCTAGTACATAGACAAGGAAAAAACTCAAGCTTCAAAGATTTCAGTATAAATATAGTACAAAAATGAGGGAGCCACTCAGGGTTAATCTTCATGCTCATGGTAGCACATCACAGCACGGGCCACTCGATGGAGTAGCCTCCCGAAATGACCAGATGCCCCTGTAGTATGGAATTGGTAGCGCTTGGGGAGATCATCGATCAAGATGTTAGGTATTCCCATGGTCAACCAATGAAGGTTATCCTTGATATCCTAGAGCTCCTCCTCAACCTTAGCATTCCTGAAGACCATGTCTCTCACTGCTCCTCACCTCTCTATAGGAGAGGCTCCCGTTGGACGAAAAGGTCCTATGTCTGCATATACATTTTAGTATGTCTCAGTATCATCTAAATTTTTTTTGTATAAAACAATATAAAAACAAAAAATCATGTATAATGATATGCTTCTTACCTCAGTCATCCCACTGGTCTCCCTTAGGAAGTGGAAGGTCAGGGCCATTTCTAAAATATTCTATAGCATATGCTTAATCCTCCACCATCTGTAATTTTCCTCTCAACTAATGGAAGAATACCTCCCTGTATGTAACTGTAGGGCCTCCGCCACCACCATGGCATGCCATTGCCTCTACCCACCTAGTCATCCGAGGGTCCTCAGCATAGATCCTAGTCATAGGTACTCATAGTCTCATTAGTGGCACTTACTCCAAGAAGAACAACACCACTACGACACCATAACCAAATTGTTAAAGCTCTCCTCTCCGATACTTGGTTAATTGGTCCTTTAAGCTGACCAGTAAGCCCTCGCTCATGTTGAAAATAGTGGGATCCATGAACTCTAATGCATACAATATATGGGAACGTGTGGTATGATGTGTCGATCTATGCCCTGCCACCTTCTCAATCATGAAGGCCACAATTCTCAATGGACGGTCTACTATGCGTTTGATGGGAATCTTCCCTTCTTGGGAACAGGTCCCCACTACGCAATACTCATCAATAATATCATCCATGGACATTTCTCCACCTCGTTGACCTGTGAGCACTATTGGGATCTCCCTATGGGATAAATCAATCAAGAAATAAATGTCTTCAACATCTATAGTCAATATATGGGTTCCCACTTCAAAATTTTGTTGATCTAGGTCCCACATGCGAATCAAATACTCCAGTAGATGCATATATGCTCTCATCCCATGGACTATGAAGTATTTTAAGATCCCACACTTGTGAGGAGCCCTCACAGTCATTGGATCATTGGCTTCCTGAAGGTCATCAAGCTCATATTGCCTCTATTTCCATATCACCATTTTAAGAGCGGTTTTCCTTCCAAAAAAATGGGATATACATTAGATGCATGATATACCCCATGGAAAAGAGAAAATTTTCAAATAAATGGGTTATTTTTTATTTTTTTATATGCCCTCGTCATTGACGCTCTTCCCTTATGGGAACATAGTGACGGTGTTGATTCTCCCTTCAGACATAGCACCTTCTGCGCTTTCCCCTATTTCAAGGGTTGCACCAGAGCACCTCCCAAAAGGGAGAAAAGCATCGTCCTGAGTGAACTTTATATCTTGGAAAAACTACTCAAAAACACACAAAAATGACGTCAAACAGAAAAAATCCACCATAGAATTAAAGGGCTAGGGTTTCTCTCCTACTTGGTTTGGACAGTTTGATCAGAGATGGCTTGAAGCTCCTGAAATCTTCGCCACAATATTACCCTGTTTTCCAAAGTTTCACTCAATCACAATGGTAAAAACACGATGGTAAGCATTTGTTACTAGAAAGTCGAAGCTAAGTTTTCAGTCGGATCATTCTTTAACTTAGAAAAAGAAGTTCTAATTACTAGTTGTTAGTGTTAGTCGTTAAAGTGGCTAGCTGCATTTATAAAGTAAGTTTATATTTTCTCTTTGAATAGTTGAATATTAATGCTAAGTTGTGAAGTGCAGGAAGATGCGGATGATGAAGGTATGGAAGGGCACTATACAGTATATATGCATTTGATTATTTTTATCCTATTCTGTAACTGTCTAATCCCTGTTGTATCTTGACAGCCGCCTCGGGGATTTTGTCCCTTCGCCTGTTGCTTGCACTTGGATCGCTCGGCAAACACTATAAGTTTGGTGTTATGGTTTTTGTTGGTATATTATTATGTGAGTAAGACATCATATCTGTCATGCCTTTGTTAACTGTGGCTATTGTGGATGTAATGATAATAACCTCCTGTAGTTTGTAGTATGATTTGGCCTTTACTCCTAAATTGGTTTAGGAGGATGGCAATATGGCATAAGGATCTCATGGGGAAAATAAAGAATATGTATGTTATCTTTTGGTATTCCTTAAGGATGTTTTAGGATTAAGCAATGAAAAATGAGTTTAATTTGGCATAACTAAATCGTCCTAATGTAGAATGAAATAGTTTTGCATTCCTTCTAAGTATCAATTCCAGCTCATTTGGGATGTCACAATTTGAGTGTCCTTGACATTGTTATCTCAGGTGCTTTTGGTATATTACCTTTTTGTCCTCATGATGAGGAAGACGTAGAAAGTCTTATTATGTATGAACTGAATCTAAGAACGACCATTTAGGAAAGATTGCTTCTTAACCCTTAATTTTGTATAGGAAGGTAATACTGCAAAAAGATAATAGGAATAATGTTACTGTTATCTTACAAATTATGGTATGCACAGTAAGCCGTCTTCAGGGCACCATGATGATGACATGTGGTGAATTACGTTAAAGATAATTCTCAAATGATTGTTTACAATGTGTATGAATCTTTCTTAACAAGGTTGCTGCTAACAGATTTGACTCCTCTGTAGTAATAGTGTAAACATAAAAACAAAATCTCTGCACACATTTGCACCTAGGTACAAGAGGGGCACTACATATGGTATCGGAGCCAAGGTCAAAACATTCGGGCCTATTTGGGCTCAAAAATGATTCTACCTATTTTTTTTTTGTAAATTGATGATCAAGTTGGCTTGAGATAACAGGAAATCAATGGACTCACGATGATCTACAACACTAGTACTGTAAAGTGCAGCAACTTTAAGTAATTATATGTATTGGTTGACCCTGTAATTATGCAGGAATAGCCTCTCCACTTCAAGGTGAGGCCCAACGAGGTAAGTACATAGCTATGATGATATTTTGTTTATTTTGAAAATGTTTTATCCATGATTAAGGCAAGTGTATATTCTCCTTTTGAGTTGCACAAAATTTTTGGCAAAGATATGGAAGTCTGCACACAAGACAAATAAATTTATTTTAGAAGCAACCTTTAGGGCCTACATTAATAGTTGGACTGGCTTCTAAATGAATTGATACATATTGGTAAGGAACTGGTGATTAGGAATTTAAAGTTCTGTACCTTTTGTTTGGTATTGAACAATGATTGAAATTGTATAATGAACTGATACATATTGGTAAGGAACTGCTGAATATGAATTTAATGTTCTGTATCTTCTGTTTTCCAGTTAGCAAGGAATAAAAGGTGAATTATAAGGAATTGTTTCCACTCTTTTTAGAAGTCCCATCATGTCATGTGAAGTAAGCAAAAATTTGACTTTACACCATTTTTTGGGGACAAAGTGGCTATCAATGAATCATTTAAAAGAGTAAATATATTTTCCCAAAATCCTAGCAAGTGTAGCTAAATTCATTACGTGCAAATCTAACTGAGAATATAAGTGATGCTGAAAGAATGACTATATTAAAAATGCATATTGTTAGGATTATGCAGGTATACAAAAATATGCCAAATGAATGTTAGTAGTAAGGCACAACTGCTAACACCTTTATGAACAAATTATTGTTAACTAAGAACAATTGTTCTGGTTGGGACAATGGATTCATGGGAACTTCTCAAGTTTTGGGTCCATAAAAACAACAGGAACAGACCCTTGATGCTCCCCCTACAGGTGCGCACAGCAATAGCATTTGAGCTTGCAGCCTAAATGAACATAAACATGAGGTAAAAACTTATCCTGGAATCGCTATTGCTTTGCTTTAGAAATAATGGTGAATGAGGATATAAGATGTTATGTGGCGATCTGTTATAAAGTAGAATATGGTCTTCTTAAAGAATCTCCAATTAGATTCCATTAACTATTGAATGAGTGCTAAGTGAATGTAGAAACCAAATGGAAAAGTTGTGGTTAGATGCAATGTAATATCGGTCATGCAAGAGAAGCCTAGGAAATCAGGCTGTGCAAACATGGAGACTATTGATCTTGCATACATACTCATAAGATACGAAACAAATCTTTCAAAGAAATGTAAGTAGATTTACTTATGAACTTGGGCTATAGTGTAGCCAAGGTAAGTAATGAAATATGTTGTGCTTAAGAAATCAATAGAATGCCTTAGTGGTGAAAAGAGTGCACTAGTATAAGGACTCTTATTTGGTGAATGAGAAATAAAGTAAGACGTAACTATGTTAAAGAGTTTGATGTTCTTTGAAGCAATGATATGATGTGCTGACCACTTATGGAGTGATTGCAGGTGAGAAAAATGAAAGGGTAGGGTTTGGATATGGAAATGCTTTTTACCCTAATGTTGGACGGATAAGAGAATGCAGAGGCGGATGGTGGATGTAGAGAGTTTGGTTCATCAGGTGTGAACAGGGTTGGGAGGCCCTTAGTGATTCTACACACTCTGATCATGCTTGAAAGTATCGGAAGAAAGTACCGGTATGGTTAGCACATATTTTCCATGTGGCAGGTTGAAAAGCGAGAGAGGCTTTTACCTGCAAGAGGCATGCTTCCGTGAGGGTAGGCCGCGGACTCAGTCACTCACGAGGATTAACTGAGGGGCGTGCAATGAGGTATTGGCCTCATTCCTCAGTAACCATGAGTCTCTCTACAGCGTGGATTGTACTGAGTTAACATGGTCTCAGCCATCGCACTAACTCCCCACCACAGAAAGTGGGATATTTGAAGGGCATGAAGACGATCATGGCACCCTTGATATCACCTGGAGAAACAAAAGAAATTATTAAACTATAAGGTTGTAAATAAGCTTATGACTTGAAAATAAAGTAATGAAAAGTGCAACCTTATGACATAAAAATAAAAATAAAAATAAAAAGAAATCATGATAGACAAAATAAAAGAAGATTCTAAATATTAACACATTGCACACACAAAAATAGCAAATCAAAAGCAAAAATCTAGGAATAAGAAGATCCGTTGAAATAAAACAAAAATGAATCCAAAATAAGAATAAATAAAAATAATAATTTTACATTAAGCATAAATCTCAAAAAAAAGAAAAAGAAAAAGAAAAAAAGAACGATATAAAGAAAGGAACAATGCGGGGAAAGGTATGTGCAATACAGGTAAAATGGTATCTATATGTTTCCTTATTGGCAATATAACTGACATGTTATGAAAATTGTATGGTGTTAGATTCCTGAGTCTTAAATTGTTAACAATGTCAATGTAGTAGACATGCATATATATGATTAAAATGCAGGTTTGGTGACCTACTCCCACTTGTCAAGAGGGACTAAAGAACATAAAAGCAAGCATTAAGAACCTGAAGAAGAAATGGAGATGAGGCTAGGAAAACAGGTAACACCGAGGACGGTGTCAATTCAAGGGGGAGAGAATGTAACATCCCTCGCCACCTCGACCTAGAGCTCACAGTGTAAGTAAGCATCACTGTAAGTATCCACTATAAACCCCTGTCAAGTTATGGTTATAATTGATAGGGTTAACGACTGAAAGCTTCGAACGACTAAAACGACATTTGGCGACGAACCCACTAGGGGGAAGGGCTTCCCGGAAAAGGGGAACTGAGAAACTCAATGAATAAATTGCTATGTGCTTGTAAATACTAAGAGAATAAGGAGTAGTGTTTAATCACTAGCATGGCAGTCTTTGGTATATAAAGTGGAGTTGATTAAGAAAGACAATGTTTTAATTATAAAAAAACAAGGGAACCATGCAACGTTTGAAGTATGAAGAGCTAACTCTTATATTAATCTACTTAATACCTTATGTATAGTTGAAAAGCTCTTTTATACCAAATTACCCTTCATATTGTGGAGCATCATATTATGCTATATGTATATATAGAATGGAACATTTAATATGTGAATAATATAATAATGTGTAGTTTTTCATATGAGAACTTTATATTATAGAAATGGGAATGTTCCACTTGTTTTCGAAAGTGCTCTCCACATTTAAAGGGGTTAATTTTGTTAAATGGAAAGGGCACTACAAAAGAAGAAAAAGCTAAGATGAGTAAATTAGAACGGTTCATTATACTAAAAGTAAAAGCTAAGTTGAATAATTAGAAAGGAAAAATATACTAAAAGAGAGGGGAATTTTGGTTGCCGGGGGAATGGCATTATCATTTATCCCACATACTCTGGGGGAGGAAAACGAGGGCGCTGTGAACTTATTAAAGGAGAGTAAGTACGAAGGGAGAGCACGCAACTCTGCTTCTTGAGAGCACGCAGCATCTGCATGTTAAGAAAACAGAGCTTTGCATGTTGAGAGCACGCAGCTCGGCATGTGGAGAGGACGCAGCTCTGCATGTTGAGAGGACCCAGCTCTGTGTGTTGAGAGGAGGAATCTTTGAGTTCCTTTTGAAGTCTGCATTTTTATAAGGGGGTTCAAGACCCTCACTCGCGAACAGGGGGAAAATGTATGACATATCCATTTCTTGGTATGCGGTTTCCAGCCATGGATTATGGTGTTCCAAACCATAGATTTATGGCGTTCCCAGTCACATATTTTCGTAGGCGCTCCCATCTTGTAGGTGGTCGATGATCTTCCACATCGAGCATTTGGGTATGTATTCTTGGTTGTTGCATGCATTTTAAAATTTTACGGATCCACATTGGGAGTATAATTCCCCCAGTCATTGTATACTTTGATAAACTAGTTCATATTTTCCTTGGGCGTGGTTTCAGTCATTGCATGCATTTTTTGTTTTAATCATATGGATCCACATTGGGCACGTAACTCCCCAGTCATTGAATGCATTTGATAAATTGTTTCCTATCTACATTTCGTTGATTTTCAATTATAAAGTTTCCCAAGAAGTTACCCAATTGATAAATCCATGGGTGAAGAAGGAAATCGAATTGGGGGGTTGGAACTCTGATTTTGGGTTCCTTTGCTAGTGTATATTGCTGAGTTTTGAAATTAAACCCAATTGTTGTTCCTTCATGTCAAAACAGCGTTTTGAATGCCCAGAAATCGATTTTTGTGCCTAGCCACTATATGAATGCCTACAAATCGATTTTGATGTTCCAACTGTTGTAGGAATGCCCATGAATCATTGGTGTATGTCTCAGTTGTTGTAAATATTACCCTGGAGTCGGTTTTTGTTTTCCCATGGTTATATATTGTCTAAAAATCATGTTTTCAGAACCCAACAATTGTATGACTGTATAAACATTGAAATTGAGCTCCTAGCTCTCATGGAATGGCCCTGAGATCATTTTGTCTTGATGTTATTGCAGGATTTTCTCAGATCTAGCAATCTGTTTTGTTAGATTTTAGAATCACGTATTGCATCTCACAGTGCCAGGCTGTGCATTTCAATATTTATAGTTCGGCTTCCTGGAAAGGAAGTACTTTATTTTGCCACATTCCTTCTCTTTGTCGTGGCATTTAGGACAAATGCATCTTTATAGTTTTAACATGGGCGAAGGTACATTGTATGCTAGTTGTAACTCCTTTGGTTCACTTTGACTTAAGAAACAGTTGAAAGCTGAATCAAATATATTCTATCTAGATGAAAGTTGCCTATTCTTTCAATGAAAAGCTTGATATTCTATTTTGCCATTGGTTCTTTTGTTACCGAAATTCTTTATAGAAAAGGGCTAGAAATTTGGGATAAGGACAGAACAGTTGAAATCCAGATTAAATATCTGCAGCCTAGATAGAAGTTTCTCACTATATTCAATATAAATCTTGCTACTTTATTTTGCTGGCCATTTTCCGTATTTAAGGTCTCTACTCGTATATACTTATTATTCACTTGCAGTCTCTTACTTTGTTGAGCCTGGGCTGAGTTTGTTTCCAGATCCTAATGTAGAGCCATATTCCGAACAAGAGAACACCATTTTCCAGTACAATGTCCCCCGTGGTATGGCCTCAAAACTGAAGGGATCTTCCTAGAACACTTCCCCAAAATCAAGTAAGGTTAGAGCCACAGATAGGGAGGGTGCTCTACCCTATTCTCTACCAACATCTCTGTTGTATGGGTGAATTACCCCATTCTGTACTACAGGTCAGCTGTATGTGAGAATTACTATTAACTATTATTATGCAGCAGTCTATAAGTCTGGTGTTTATGTTTTAAATATCATATTGGTCAAAATTATACAAGGGAACTTACAAATATTGCAGAGGGGTGAGATTCTTATGCCCAGCCTCCATGTTGTCATTATCTTTTCACACGGGTTATGCAGTCAGTAAAACAAGCCAGCGCATGATATGTCATCCCCTTTTTGTTACCTGATCTTTTTTTCAGCTTCTTGGGCTTGAGAACCTCCCTTCCTAGGTTATGGAGGATGGTACGTAGGCGGTGGGATAGTTCTTCATTTATTAACAGAATAACATGATAAATATGCACAAGGGTACTGTAAATGTATATATATATATATATATATATATATATATATCTATATCAGGAAACTAAATTGCTCACATGATCTAAATATTGTAGACGGTGATTTTAATTTTTCTTATTGTGTATTTGGAATTGTTTGTGAGGTGAATGTGGTCTAGCTAGCTGTAAATCAGGTGTTCATCACGCTGTAAGTAAGCTGCTTAAATACACTTGTACACTTGTACTGTGAAATAAAGGAAGTGTGGTATTTTGAATGGTCCAAAGTAATGGCCTGATATGGGTAGCCGGTTAGCACTGCGTTGATAAACAGTGTGGTCGAACCGTGAAACATGTCTTAGAATACTTGGGGATGTTTCTTTACCTTAGTGGGTTCGTCGCCCAAGCTCGGGGGTGACTCTAGGCGGAAGAACGCACGCCAGATAGAGTCAGTTGGTTGGGTGGAAATTCGAAGCGAAGTTTTCAGTCGGATCATTCTTTAACTTAGAAAAAGAAGTTCTAATTACTAGTTGTTAGTGTTAGTCGTTAAAGTGGCTAGCTGCATTTATAAAGTAAGTTTATATTTTCTCTTTGAATAGTTGAATATTAATGCTAAGTTGTGAAGTGCAAGAAGATGCGGATGATGAAGGTATGGCAGGGCACTATACAGTATATATGCATTTGATTATTTTTATCCTATTCTGTAACTATCTAATCCCTGTTGTATCTTGACAGCCGCCTCGGGAATTTTGTCCCTTCGCCTGTTGCTTGCACTTGGATCGCTCGGCAAACACTATAAGTTTGGTGTTATGGTTTTTGTTGGTATATTATTATGTGAGTAAGACATCATATCTGTCATGCCTTTGTTAACTGCGGCTATTGTGGATGTAATGATAATAACCTCCTGTAGTTTGTAGTATGATTTGGCCTTTACTCCTAAATTGGTTTAGGAGGATGGAAATATGGCATAAGGATCTCATGGGGAAAATAAAGAATATGTATGTTATATTTTGGTATTCCTTAAGGATGTTTTAGGATTAAGCAATGAAAAATGAGTTTAATTTGGCATAACTAAATCGTCCTAATGTAGAATGAAATAGTTTTGCATTCCTTCTAAGTATCAATTCCAGCTCATTTGGGATGTCACAATTTGAGTGTCCTTGACATTGTTATCTCAGGTGCTTTTGGTATATTACCTTTTTTTCCTTATGATGAGGAAGACGTAGAAAGTCTTATTATGTATGAACTGAATCTAAGAACGTTCGTTTAGGAAAGATTGCTTCTTAATCCTTAATTTTGTATAGGAAGGTAATACTACAAAAAGATAATAGGAATAATGTTACTGTTATCTTACAAATTATGGTATGCACAGTAAGCCGTCTTCAGGGCACCATGATGATGACATGTGGTGAATTACGTTAAAGATAATTCTCAAATGATTGTTTACAATGTGTATGAATCTTTCTTAACAAGGTTGCTGCTAACAGATTTGACTCCTCTATAGTAATAGTGTAAACATAAAAACAAAATCTCTGCACACATTTGCACCTAGGCACAAGAGGGGCACTACACCCTCGTCATTGACGCTCTTCCCTTAGGGGAACATAGTGACGGTGTTGATTCTCCCTTTAGACATAGCACCTTCTGCGCTTTCCCCTATTTCGAGGGGTGCACCAGAGCACCTCCCAAAAGGGAGAAAAGCATCGTCCTGAGTGAACTTTATATCTTGGAAAAACTACTAAAAAACACACAAAAATGACGTCAAACAGAAAAAATCCACCATAGAATTGAAGGGCTAGGGTTTCCCTCCTACTTGGTTTGGACAGTTTGATCGGAGATGGCTTGAAGCTCCTGAAATCTTCGTCACAATATTACCTTGTTTGCCAAAGTTTCACTCAATCACAATGGTAAAAACACGATGGTAAGCATTTGTTACTATTCCATTCTTTTTATACATTCTTTTTTATTTTTATTAAAAATAATTTATAAAATATTTAAATATTTTGGGTTTTCCAATGTGTTTTCCTATAGTTTTTATGAACTTGTCCTAACTTCATGTTTTAGGATTTCAAGTTATTTTTGGTCATGTTTGACTATGAGTGAGTTTCTTTTGTCTTTTTCACGCTCTAGGTCAAGTTGAAAAAGTACCGAGTGTCTTTTGTACCTTCGATATGCTCGTTAAAAACTCAGTGAAGAGGTATTGAGTACACTTTTTCTGCTTTTTCAGACTTGTTAAAATTGGGTTATGGAAAAGAGAAAACCCTATGGAGTTACTTTAATCTCTTTTTAGGCTCCCTAAACACGAAAAGATTGCCAAGTGAACTTGACACTTTCACGTTTGTAAAAATATTTGAATGATCATCTAGTTGATGATAGTTTACCCCTTTTTCGGATCGATTGGACTCATTTACGAAAAAGTTATACTCTAGTTTATGACAACTAGAAGAGTTCTCCTGGGAATTAGTTTATACTTTTTCAGGCCTCGGGGACTAAATTTACGAAAAAGTACACCATGGAGTTTTCTTAGTTATTTTAGACTCTCTAAACATGAAACGATGACTGAGTTTACCTTTCATTGGACTCATAAAATCAAACAATGAAGGACCCTTTCTTGGGATGAACCCCTCCTTTCTTAGGTTCATAAAATGTATGAGAATGGAATCATCACCTGATGAGTTACATCGAGCATTTTCTACCCTTTTCAAGATCGTTAAAAAGCAAGGAGGTACTCATCCTTTGCGATGGGGAAATTAAGGGAATGAGAAACATATTTCATTTGTATTTCCGATAGCTCATAGTCCACCATTGAACATGACACTTGTATGCATTTTCATTTTCAAACAGTTGGGTATTCATTTTGTCCTTGAGTCGATCCACTTTTGTGAGTCATTTAACTCCTTTGAGTCAATTCAAAAAATGCATCATCATGTCCTTGCATTACGTCTGGTCTCTGCCTCGTTGAGTGAATGCAGCCAAGTCATTTTGTCATGCCATTCAATGTTAAAAGGGAACCTCCTCTGAAAACTACCTCTTCAGTTACCTTACCTTCCTTCGAGTCGGTCATATCTGAGTTAGTCCTATGGTTGTTTTCATCACTTCAACATCATATTTGTTACATGTTTCGTGTCGATGATGACAGAATCATTATGGCCCTCCTTCAACGAGTCTATTCATGTTGACACCAACACATCATACGTGAATTAGATTTAGAAAAAAATCAAGAACCTTGAAGCCTGCATGCCTCAATGACACTTTTCCTCGCTTTCAACAGTAGGTTCCCATCAATGATCTATGATTGAAATATTTCATCGAGTGTTCGACTTCAATACATTTATTCACGTTCTAAGGAATGTGATGAGATACCTTAGGAATCATTGACATCAATGGTGATCTCCCTCGTACTTGTAAACAATATACAACATCGACTGGTAATAAAGTGGTTTCGACCATGTTCAACATCAGGACATCTATTTACATGGTTAGAATCATATCGTTTGGGATTAGAATGAAGATTCTAAGTGGTTAGGTATTCACTAGAATGTGTGCCTATCCTTAGGTTGCGACGAAGTATTGTTTGAAGTTATGACATGGATCCACATGGTATGTTCGGTGGCTATGTCCAGTATTGAATCTGGATAACATGGATCTACTTTGTATGTTCCTGGCCATGTTCCGTTTCCGGTCTTATTGATAATGGATATATAGTGTATTCTTGGTATCCATGACATAGTCATCATCCATGGATCTGGAGTGTATTGGTCCGCATCCATGTTTGAGTCAGATAATTGGTCACTGATGTCTCATCAAATGTAGAATCATCTCTCTTTTTCCTCTGATACAGGATCAAAATCTAGCAATTTATTTTACCTATCACATCCCTCTAGCTTCATATTTTGGAGGGAATTCTGTTACACCTAAAATCTATACCAATGCTTCAATCCCTCAAAATCTCTGGCCAAGAACTCTTTTGGATCCTTACTGCTTGTCCCTAGTCTTGCTAGCACACGTTTCTTCCTCAGATAGAGCGCCATCCAACCTGGACACTTGTTTCACATCGAAAAAATGCGACAGTGGTGCCCTTTCCTTCACTACAAGGTGTGCTGACGCACTTCTCCCTATTGCAAGGAGTGTCAACAAGCTCAGGAAGGAAAAGATAGAAGTTTTGAGAAGCTTCCAAGTGAAAGCTCTCTTGGAGGATGATCCTATCCATGTGGGGGAGATGGCATTCGACCTCCTAACCCATAGGGATCATTCCTTACCTTCCTCCCAAAGTATCTCAACCCATTTGGGATTCCTTTGGCCTATAAATGCAAGCTACTTGGATCATGTAAAAGAGATATCAAGAGAGAATCCTTATGCTATTGGATTGAAGTCTGGTATAGGAGGAAAAGAGAGAGAGTTTGTGAGCAAGAGGTTGCATAGTTGAGAGTTTTGTGAGTGTGTCAAAGACCTTGTGGAGACAAAGCTATTGGCATTAAGGCTTTGGTTGTAGATTTCTCTTTTCATCTTTAATACAAAAGTGTTTCCATTTCCCATACATGATTTATGTTAATATTGATCATTTATTATTAGTTTCCTTGATCACTAATATAGATTATTGATATATCTTATTATTCTCATCCCTTGTCTTGTTTCTTGTGTCCTTTTTAGGTATAATGGATCGCACTAGGATCGGTGAAACAAGGACAACCTTCCAGATATAAGGTAAAGAGAGTTCGTTATTCAAGTAGATATAATACATGCTTCCTATGATTGATGCAATTGACATCGATCCATACACATCCGAATGCACTAGATATAGGACCCCCTTAGTTCTGTGCTCACTACTTTAGAAAGCAACCTTGACATGCTTTCCAAGTGTGCACCCACTGCACACACCTTGTTGCTCAATGATGAAATCCAAAAGACTTGTGACAATATGCTTGAGAATAGGAAAATATTGGTGATGTAGGTGCCCCCATACTCTTGTTCCATAACTCACACAATTTATTTGTGCTATTAACTAGGGCTCAAACAGGTTCACCCTACAACCTATACAAATTTCCTTCTCTAACCCCCATCATTTGAGCTGATGCTAGGCTAGTCTCGTTTGGTATAATAAGGAGTTTCTTGTCATTGAACTCCATTGGAAGTCCCTTATCTTCCATGAAAAGAACTGAAAGCAAATTCTTCCTGAGACCTGGAACACATAAGACCTCGTCAATGTCTAAATAGTAATATGACTAGAGTTGGAAAGGAATGGTACCATCTCATGCTACTGGATAGTTGGCATCATCACCAAGTTGGACCTGAACTCTATAGTCATGCTATTCTAGAATAAAAAATAACTCTCGGGTTGATGTCATATGCCTCAATGATCCACTGTCCACATACCATGTGTTCTTGGGAACTGTGTTGGAAGAAAGGAAAGATACCATCGAAAAATACTTCTTGAACTTAGAAGCAAAATTGTTTATCTGAGTTTCAGATGAGGTTGCTACCTAGTACTGCTTCTTCCCTTAGCCCTTCTTCTCTGGACACTATGATGCATAATGGCCATTCTTAGGACATATGAAGCACTCGATCAATGAGGGCATGGTTATTTTCAACTCCATGTCTGTTAACCTTTGAATCCATCTCTGTGTCCTCTTGTATACAATCATCCCATATACTTTCCTAGTTGGGAATATTCTCCTGGGCACAAACACCCTCCACAAATATTTCCCATTGCGGTGGGAACCCATTTAGTGCCCTAATCTTCTCCCCAGCTACTAGAAGATGGTAAGGGATATTTGTGACCTTCATAAGGTAACTAGTGATGGTGTATAATCTAGTCATCTCAACAGATCTAATTTTGTTGTTCATAATCATCTTTTAGTTAATATTCTCTCTTCAGTAAAGGCTAATCAGAGCATCAAACATATATTTCGTCTTCTCATTCTCGGATACATGAGGGGTAAGATGATACTTTTTAATTCCATGATAATTTTCTTGGCTCTCAGTTCTTTCTTCTTGTGAGCTGCCAAAATCCGTGGATTTGTCGGTGGAGCTACCACATTTTTGATGATATCCCATAGGTCATTCTCTTATGATATAAAAGTTACCTTGACTTTCCATGCTAAGAAATTCGGGGCACCACCCAATCTATCCTCGAACCTAAGGATGCTTGATGCTATCGCTGATATGTAAAGCACAAACTCCAAATTTGAAAATAAAAATAATGAAATCCTCATTACTGGTCCTTTTCCCACTACAATTGATCTACCCATTTTAAATCCCTAAGAGTATTAATCAGAGAGATGCTCTGATACCATGTAAAATTTTCCTTACCCTAGGTGAATATCATCTTTATGTTTTCAAATAAATGAGCTAATATTTAATTTGTGGAAATTAAATTCTTCACATAGCGACATTCACACACATATTAGGAAAATGGATAGTGGAAGCATATAGAAATTAACACAGGCATGTATTTCTTCAAATCAACTTTTCATTTAAAATTCAAAGCTTATAAGGAAACCTCCACTGCTGCTAATAATTTACAATAGTATGGGATACTCAATCAAAGCAAAAAGTTTGCAGGATTGCAAGAAAAATTTGCTTTCCAGAAATTGAGTAATTTGTTGCATGGAAATCGAGAAAACTTGCTACATGGTTGACAAAACTCCCACTTGTATGGAATGTTATAACGTCGGCCATACAACTGTACAGATCCATTCAGTACGACTACACGGATTCGTCTATATGACTCTATGTATTGTATTGTACTCATACGTACACATGTATAGATCATTGTCCTTTATAGGCTACGAGATGAAATTTCACTGATTTTCGTTTGGGATCCTCTTTGGTGCTCTAACTTCGCTTGTCTATCAAGTCTCTTCGCCTCCAAAACAACCTATTTTCATGAAGAATGAATTGTTTCTTTACCCTCTGCCTTGAATTTCCTTTATATTTTGCTGAAACCCTACTCTACCAATAACCTAATCTCATGGTGAGATCAATAATTGAGATTAGTCTAAATCACTAATGCATTAAAATGCACTTTATTAGAATCAACAACTAATTAAAATACTTTCACTTTATAAATAAAGTGAATTACAAAATAGATTGACTTGGACAACTTCATGCATGTTTTGGCACCTAACCTATGTGGAAGTTCCTCTTCAATTTATAAAACATCAACACCATCATCAAATTTTGGTTCCATGAACCAATTACTTACATTACACAAGTTTTCTCTCTAGGGGGTAGGGAATAATTCCAAAGCATTTTTTTCCAATAAGGAACTATATTATTCTTTCATTGCTTCTTCCCATTTAGGCTACTATAACTAACTTTATAAATTTGAGGGGTTGGGGCCTCTACATATTGAGTGTTAGAAAAATAGGATCGCAGAGCAATGACAATAAACAATAAACAAGATGCAAATATTAAAACATATTATAAGAGAGACACATATCTAATGTGGTTCACCCAATATGGGATACATCCACACATAAATTTCCAGTCCTTTATTATTATTATACCATCTAGAAAAATGAAGGGATACAACTTGCAGCAACCCCACTACACTTCCTCTTCACTCTCTCACAGTCTCTCTCACACAATCACACATATTGTTTTTACAATGATACAATACAATACATAGCCATATTACAATGCTTTCCTTTTATAAGGGAATCACCATGGGAAATACCACAGGTCACCCAATACCATGGGCCCATAAATTGTTGGCCAACAAACATCCCAAATATTTCTTTCTAGGGATTCACACCCAAACCCCCTTTCTCAGGGGCTTTTCCACTGAACCCCATCCAAGGAAGGTGGCCCCCCCTCAGACCCTCGCGGGAGGATGATGTCCCCCCGCACCCCCCTGTTGGGATGAGTGTATAGTAAAAATTGGGTACAAACATGGTTGAACAATAACATATTTGAATATGTAATATTAGGGTCCACAACCAATATTGAGGCATAAGCATTGAAGCAACCTTTTGAACTTGAGAACAAGTCTAGTTTGGATGATTCACAATCACTAATAGAATAACTGAACAAATTTTTGGTTCCTTTGGTCTTTTGTGCTAATGGACATAAATCATTATCACTAATATAATAGCCTAACAACTTCTTGGGTCCCTTGGTCTCGTTGCACAACAAATCCTATTCCTATGATTTGGGTCCACCTATTAAATTTCACTAAAGGTGTTTGAATTTATTTTCCTAGTTTTTGCATGATGCTACCATGGGCCTTGATGATTCACAACTCATGATTGTATAACTTATACATTTATCATAATTTTTTGGTTGTCTGAACAATTAAGCTGATAATGATTCCTTGAGAAAGTTATGTCCATCAAAGTAACTATTACTACTCGTCAACTTAATACTTTAGTTAATGGTCATTGCCTTTGAGACATGTTTTTAAAATCATGGTTAAATATGCTCAACTTTAACCAAAACAAGATATATGCATATTACAATATGTTTAGAATTCTTAGTGACCAAAAATCAAATCCCCAAGTGTTGTAATCTATGGGATTATATTAGGTTCCCAGTAGTGCATTATAAACATAAGCATATATGAGAACACGCATACAAAAATGGAGGGAGAGAAGGTAAGAGTAATAATGGTCACTCCAACAACAAGTCTTAGATTAAATATCAAGAGGCCATACTATACAAAAAGGGGATCATCATCTCTATAACATCCTGGCTTAACATCCTATATATATGCAACATACAACCAATTAGACAATTATAACTGTTAACTGTTTGCAAGTCGGATTAACTAACTCAACTAGACAGGGATGACCATTAGGTATTCGGTTGGGAGGACCTATTCGACTCGTCAACTAGGATCCTCCAACATCTCCCCACCCCAAAATCCTTTTTTGTACCAAAGAGAATAGGGAGACACGAAATTACAAAATTTACAAAATTACAACAATTTGATTGTTTTGTTCATGGTTGCTAAGAGGTGGACATTGCACCAAGTAGAGTGGATTCAACACAGGAATCAACTATGGAACTAACAGAGACAATGATTCATCATTGAAAATATTCCCCATCATCTAGGATATATTGGATATTTGTGTTGGCTGTTGTGAGGTATGATAATCGCACAAGTTTCTCTAGAAGTGGCATGTTCTACATGTTTTGAAGCTCTATGTCATGCATCAATATGTATATGTGACTGGTTAGATGACTGAATTCATCCCATGCTTTATTGGATTCATGTAACCATTGATTCTATTTCTTCTGAATTTCTACCATCCGTTGTTGTTCCATTGTAAGTTGTTTATCTAAAATTCTATTGGTCTATGGATTTATTGTGATTTTCCTTGTGTAGAAATATCAAATAGTGGTATGCATGTTCTGCATTAGAATGCATATATTCCCATAGTATGAATACCATATATTTAATACCATGGTCGATTTAGTCACATGGAACTTGTATTCTTGCAGTTGCTTATCCCATTTTTCAAATTATTTAAACTAGTCGGCCATGAGTAGATTGGTTTCATACTGCTGCTACTTATTTTGTTGGTTGAGAACTTGTTGGAGATAGGTTAAAATAAAACCAAAGAGAATCTGGATCTTGGCAATGTTTTTTTCTAGGTGAGCTCTTGCTAGTGGTCTAATGAATTGAGAGATCTCCCCCAAGCATGCTTTCCAAGTGTCATCTTGCTCATTCTTCATAGCCTTGAGTTTTTTACTATCATCATTCCATCTTTTGTTCTTTTCTTTGTTAACGACTTTAAGAAATTCATCCAACTCTTGATTTGATGATTTTTGTGGTACAAAGAAACGTTTTGTGGGTGAATTCATAGTTATCTGCTCTACTAGTATTGAGATCGTTAAGTTGGATTTAGTCTTCTTTTGATTTCTTTTCTCTACTTTGCACGAACCACTCCATTGGTCGAAGTTGTTTGTTGAGTGGCTGATGTAGGCCATGAATATCAAAGTTATGACAATCGAGATGGGTACGGTCGATGAGATTGGTATTGTACTTGTACTAGATGAGGGAACATAAATGACATTGGGACAGGGTTTGAACAGACAAGAGACGACGAAGTGGTCAGGATTGCGGTCATCGGTGCGGCGAATACGAAAGTAGTCGATTGAGAATTTTATGGTAAAGGAAATGACTCAATCAAGGGAATAAGTGTTTTGAATGTGGCATGCATAGGTATTGAGATAGGCATTGTTAAAATTTGTAAATGGGCTATAGTTATGGTCGTGGAAGTGGTCAACTCGGCGGG